>JASANC010002758.1:0-126382 GCA_030248135.1 Theristus sp. LFF4_11 | reverse complement strand
TTTTGATTGTTTTTTCTGTTGCGGGAGCGAAATTTGTGCGCTACACGTTTTGCAGTTGGTGAACAAGTCGATCGATTTTGCCAGTTGTTTGTTATTGGTGTTGGTGGAATAAATTTGGAATAATACGTTTGGAACGTGTTGCAAGGTGCACTGAACAGAGAATACTTACCTCTACGTTCAGTGTTGGCACCGGATTTCGAAACACTGTTCATCATTATTCTTCATCTCCATTCTAATTGTATTCAGCGTTTAAAGATTCCAAATGTACTGCGAGAGCGGTTATCACCACACAAACCAAGTGCCGGGATGCTGTCCCAACTACACTCTCCACTCCACATGTAACATATCCAACTAGCTGACTGGTTGATGCAAGTATTGCTTTGGAGGCCGGTTGACCAAGGCATTGCTTTGGTTTGAACAGAATGCATGCATCTCACGTGATCGCCGGCCAATCGGCTATTTGAATATGTTATAGAGTTGGAGTGTAGCTCAATCCAATTGTGGGGAAACTGAAGAAAACCCACATTTCCAGGACGACTACCGCGGACTGACGTCGCTGATCGGTCAAACGATGGCCGCCAGGCAGCGCGAGTCCGATCTCCGACTGGCGGAACGTCAACTACACGAGCAACAGCAACTGGCGAACGAAACATTGTCAGCAGCATCAGCAGCAGCAACAGGAATCCCCGCCGAGTCGGCCATGGTGAACGGGGTGCTGGGCGATACGCCCAAAACAGCCGTGCCGATGGGCTCAACTTTTGAGCAGCCCTCGCTGATTGCCGCTGACACTGAGACGTCAGAGCCGCCGACGATTGCCAGAGCGCCGAAGTCGTCGAGTTAGCGAAAAGAAAAACGTTTTTTTTTGCCAGGACGCTTTCTTCTGGCTTTGGGTATTGCTATCGTGCTTGATTGTGGTGTCCTTTCAAGCATTTTTGTGGTTTTGAAAGCTGGTTTGTTTGATTCCAACAGTTCGAAGAACTGCTGATAGGGGAAAGTTATGAAGAGTCGTGTGGCGGTGGCATATTTTACGTCCATACTGAAAATTCTAAATTTCACCTTATTTTGTTGAGAATGGCTTTGGATCGATGTCTGAAAACAAAACAAAGAATGTGATTTGGGCTGTGTCTACAGGCTATCTGTGTATTTCGTTTTTGAATGATTGTTCTCTGCTTTTTCATGTTTCATTTTATGATGTGACGAAAGTTTATGTGGTTCTTTATTTATGTTAGTTGCATTTCTGTTTGAGATTGAGTGGAAAATTTTTTAATGGGACCTACAGGGTTAAATGAGAAAAGGTGATTCTTGCTATTATTTGCACTGTCGATGTCGAAACAGTTTTGTTTGTTTGCTGCAAGCTAATTGGCTACCACTGACTGAGTCTGACGCGCTAATTGGTCGTTTCAGAGGGATATGTAAGATAGGTAGTCAGCTTTCTGCAGTAGAATGCTGCTGTTTTCTTTTCAGACGCTTCGCATAGTCTTTTTTTACATTTTCAAAATTGCAAAAAGTGCACAATGTCATGCTCATAGTGGAGTGAATGCGCTTTTTTCGTTTATTGTTTTTTCCTGATTGTATTGAGCTTTCTGATTTTGTTTTTTTTTCGATTTGACTTTTTGGGAAAATGTTTTTACTGTGTTGAAAAATAGCCTTTTCTGCAAGACGGTTAAAAACTAAAGTGCTGCTAAGTTTGCAATTTTTGTTTGGAATTTTTGAACCGATTTTCTCGTTATCTGTAACTGTTTTTTTGTTATAGTTTTTGCAGTCATTTTGGTAAATTGAGACATATTATTCATTGACTGAGCGAAATGTGCATTGTTTTTAAACCTTTCTAAACTTTTTGTTTATACTGTGAGTAAAATTTATTTAGTTTTCAGTACTGCGAAGAATTCGCTGAATTCATTTTTGTGTGATAAAAAAATAAGTTCGTGGGAAAAATTTATGAAATTTCAGATTACTTTTGCTATTTATCTCTAGCTTTGTTCTTTGATGACAAATTTAGCTCAAAATTGAACGCACTCAAAGAAAGTTTCTGTGAAACAAGCACCTGCACAATAGATCCCATCGGGATGGTTTGCACCAATTGAGTTTTTTATCTTTTGTTTCAAATGTAAAGAACATAAACAATAATTCTTTTGTACGGAATGACCGAGTAAACATGGCAGCTTTTTTCAGGGTGCAAGGAGCGCGCGAAATTTGAATGAACGAAAATAGACGTTCAGAAACCAACATGTGTGCCAAATTTGACGTGTTTTTTCAGACGAACGGATTCTTCGTGTTATTATGTTCAGTCTTGCTCCCTTGAACACATGATTAGGAGTTATGTTGGCATTTTTGAAAAAGACAACTCCTAGTCTGCGACTGATCCCGCCTTGACGGGCTGCCTTATTTATTCGGCCATACTGTACTTTCGCAGCAAATTGTTGTGTAACACTGCTGGCTATATTAGCATTGCGCCACAATGGCTCTAAAATAATGTTGACCCAATAAAATTTTAATAAAGTCTAGTCAGAAGCGTGGGTCTGTGAGAAGAGTTCGGTAACATGATGTTGAGCTATTGTAACGAGTCATATATAAATAGCATAAATCATCCAATGGCTCCGGCACAGCACGCCAAAATCCAGCCAACTCCTTTAGTTACATCCCGAGTAGTTGAATCTGGCTAAATTTTGAACGCGGAATGCTGATTGGTCACATTGAGCACGGAGTAGCTAATCAGCATTTTTCATTCGAAAGGCACCAGAATAAGCACTGACGAAACATTTGCGATACGTACATTGCACGAAGGTTCTTATTTTTCTCCAAAAACTGAAAGGAGCTATTATACAGGGAAGCTATCGATTTTCAAACAGCCCCAGTTAAAAAAAACCACCAGATGACACTGCACGTGGAATGACTAAATTCCAGCTAATACCATACATGCACGTGGAATGACTAAATTCCAGCTAATACCATACATACCAGCAGGCTGTTGCGTTCAGCTGTTTTGTGGCATGCACAGTGTGTCTAGAGATGTAAGGGTCAAAAAAAAAAATTTTTTTAAATTTTTTTAAAAAAAAAAGTAAAAAAAATGAGCATTTTTTTATTAAAAATTTTTGAAATTTTTTCTTTAATGTGCCCTGAAAATGCCGTTTTTGGCATAATTTTTCGAAAGTTCAACAAAAATTTTCTTTGACTTTACCTTGTCACTTAGTCTTCAACGCTGCAGGTGGTATTCTGGATTGATTTATCGACTGTTTTCAGCCTTGGTGAGTGATGATCGACTCGCGCATTGAAGTACTTGAGCGTCGCAAAGGCTAGTTCAACAAATTCCGATGTCGCTAAGGTGAGATAGAAGCAGAGAACTCACATTTACGCATCGTTTTTCAGGATCTCGAAAGGTGGAAATTGCACTGTCTGCCACTGCAAGCGTAACTTCGTTGGTTGCTCGTTGCTGTTTCGCCTCGTGTCGTCAGCATGATCACACCGGTTTGTTGTGGAACTTGTTTCCATGTTATTTGAGGTGAATTGAGAGGCAAAACACGAGACGTGATGTCGTCGGTGGGATTGGGAAAATGGGGTCGCCGAAACCAAGTCTGAAATTTTCACCCTCCTCCCATATGAGTGGGGGTCATATGGTAAGTCGGTGGCTCCTCAGATGGTGATATTCGGACTCCCTGAAAAATTCTGAACAACTTTCATTTTTAAAAAAAAAATTAAAAAATTTTTTTTTTTTTTTTTTAAATAGAAAATTTTTTTTTCTTGACATCTCTAAGTGTGTCGGGAGGCTCATGGTCGACGATAACGAATGATGTTTGGTAATATATTTTTGCAAAGACCAGACTCTGTCTGGGCTTCAATTGGTTAACTGTTACGGCCTGGACTCCAGTACCCCGATCGTTAATTTGTCACCAAGGGAAGTAATTTGTTCCCGTGCGCGCTCATATGAGGCTGGTTTCGGTTCGTTCAGAACGCTCCTCACGGCGGCGGGGGTTTGCTGTTGGCAATTTGAATTTTTTTTTAGCTGAATGGCAAAAAAAAGTTGAAGACGGAGCGTTGTATCGGTTGTATGATTTTCGCATGCAGCGAATCAGGTTGCTCCGCTGGTTGTAAATGAGCGTCTGGAAAGGGGCCACATTCATTTTTTGCATTCGTCTGTATAATTGCTGAATGTATATCCACCAAAACTACTATCATCAGCCAAGCCCTTACAAGTTGGATGAAAATGTTTCCTTTTTTCTGCTGTGTTTTAATTTTTTGTTGCAAAAAAATATAGAAGGCCAAATCAACAACGAAAACAACGGAACAACCATGTCGCCTGCAAGAAAAAAAACATGAAAAAATGATTGGATAATGGATAATAACAACAGCTAGATGTGTAAGTATCTGAATTCTGAAACCAGTTTCAACAATAGTTGCCTTCGGTCAAGGCCAAATTAATTCTCTTTCGTTCGCTAAATTAATGAATGAATGAAAAAAATGCACTAAAAAACAAACACGATACAGAAAGGCAAGAAACCCTCATAGATTGCAGTTTAGTTCCTCCAATAGAAAATCCTGTCACCGCTCAGTTCAAAACATGAATAATTTAGCAAACAAAGAAACTCAAATATAACTCCCGAAAAACAAAAACGCCAGACCCACTACCCCATTCTCACAAAAAAGCAACAAACAACAAAACGGAACAACTGAGTTTTATGGAAAGAGCACAGCTGCAAGCAGTTCTGCTTTCATGCCGTTCAATTAGTTCATCGGCTCTATTTTCAGCCAATAAACGCGGCAAATTCAAATCCAACCAATCAGCAAGCATATGAAAGTGTGTTCAACTGTCTGCTACTGACACCAATAAGGATCACAGTAAACAAAGTCACAGAATTGTTATTATACCGTTTTTTTTGATATTCAAAACAAATCCATAGACAAAAATACTCGAAACCGCACGAGTGAAAATTGGCGTCACATAAAATCATCAGAATAACGTTTTTGGTATTTGAACGCTACAAACTCAGCCACCAGTTCGCTTGTCGGTGAAAAATGAACGCAGTACAAAGACCTGGAAAATGTAAAATAAACACCTTCTCTGAATGTGCTCAGTCGCGATCACGCAGAGACTCAGCTCAGGACAGCACCAGATGACAGAAGACAGAAAAAAGGCAAAATGCTAGAACAGCAGAACGGACTGATTTCAATCACCATTGCAGCAAAACTCGGTCAATTAGCTATGATTCAGTTCAACTTTATTCATCCCTTGAAGCGCAGGAATAAAATGCACAAAGTTGCAGTACTTTTGAGTGCACTCATGCGCGACGACATGGTCCGACAAAAAAAACTGTCAAGAAAAAATGCGTGCGGCAAGCGCACCGCACCACGCAATTGTGGGAAAACCAGATCAGCTGATAATCAACGGCAGTGTCACGGGGGTCACGAGTCACTACGCGCGCCACCAACCTGCGAGACGCCAATGATCAGCACAATGATCGATTGACCGACGGACCAATAGAGCACCCGTTCGTTCAAGTCCTCCGCCCGTTTTCGACCGGTCGCCTCTCGCAGTCGATGGTGCGTCTGGTAGTCGTCGACCGTTTTCACCCTTTGGTGAATGCCCTCCGCGAATACTTCCATCTGAAGGCGAACGGAACGAATGAAAGTTGGTACGCACTTCATGGTAAAAATATTGAAGCATGCGCGCGATCTGGCAAGCTCAATCGGAGTCAAGGTCAACTAATTACAATTAAGCGGCCTTGTTAAATAGAGATTGTGATGCTTACAAAACAGATTATTATTGTGGATTTATTCAAACGTGTCCGGACTAACGTGACGTCAGTTTCTTTAAAAACGCCCGTTTGTCAAAGTACAGGCACTAAAATTTCAGTTTGGTGTGACTGATTCGACATTCACCATTTGTTTACGGGAAGAAATCGGCTAAACGGATAGTCTGGTTTGCTGTGAACGACAAGCGCATGTTTTGTGGCACATGACGTCATTTCAGTGGGACACGTTTAAAAAAATAGGCCATACTTAACAACAGATTACGACGCTGAAAACAGGCATGATGTCTGTGCAACGGTGTGTGCCCCCTTCCTTGCTCCCAAGAGGCTCATTCATGCTGACATGCTCGTCTGGTGGAGTCACTGCATGGCTGATGTTATTGTTCTGTTAATCCAGAGCTTCATGATTTCAATGCATCGTCATACATAACTCCATCACACATCCACACATTCATGGAGCAAAAACGTCGCAGATTCACGAGCCATGGTGACGCCTGCGCATCCGCTCGCGCGGGTGCATGAATGGGCCGTTGTGCAGCACTACGGGATGGCCGATTAAACATGGCAGCTTTTTTCAGGGTGCAAGGAGCGCGCGAAATTTGAATGAAAAAGAAAAGACGATAAGAAACCCAATTGTGTGTCAATTTTGACGTGGTATTTTAAGCTGATTGATTCTTTCGTGCTGTTCTGTTCATTCTTTCGCACTTGCACATAATATTGGGAATTATCTTGGCATTTTAAAAAAAGACAACTCCTAGTCTGCGACTGATCCCGCCTTGATGGACTGCCCTATTTATTCGGCCATACTGTAGCATGGCGACAAGGCAAGCGCACCAGCACACCCGTCGCACAAGTTATGATATGAGCACACAGGAACATTTTGTGGTGAGTTGATGAGGATTCAGGTTTGAAGTAATTAAGTTTGTGTTCAAGTTTTGTATTCAAGTGGTTCCGGAGGGGCACATCACTGATGAGGCCACCCCTCTTCTGCATATGATGTTGGCCGGGCCGAAATGCAGAGAACCAGTCCACAATTTGGTTGATTTGATGATGAGCAAAACAAAAAAAAAACAATATCCAAATGTCGCCGTCTTGCCTGTGTCATCGCGGTGAGTCGACTCTCCAACTGCGGCAGTCGATCATCGTCGCCGACGACCCAGTCCATGTAGACGATCTTGTGCGAAAACGTTGAGAACTCGTTCGAGAAACACACCTGCGAGTTGGCATTGCAATGCACAACAAAAAGCAACATTGTTCGCATGGGTGGACAGAAACAAAGGTGATGTTCTGCTTATGTCCACGACATCAGTAAACGAGCAACGGAATACTGAACTGCAGGGCAGAAACATGAAACACCAGAAAATCTGGGTGGCGATAATTTCAACCAATTTTGCGACCACGACACTACGGTTACGCTTGCATGCGTCTTTTAGAATTTGTTGTTGTTTCACGAAAAAGAAACAAAATTACAGTTACGGCTTTTTGATTTAGGTAAAGTCAAAATTGACTGAAAGCATCACATGCAGTAAAAATTTCTCGCAGCTATTATACCGGTGCAGGCTATGCTTTTTACTAAAAACAACCCTTGTACAGTATCAATAATTAATATCAAATGAACAGGATTTACTTTATAAGCACCAGTGGCGTCCGCAGTCCACGTGAACGTGTCATACTGTTTTCGGACGTCTTTGTACAATTCCTGCCCCGTCGGCGACTCGATCCGCATGTCGACGTCGTATTGACCGCCGGTGACGACCTGTAGACAAAAAAGTTCAGCTGAATGTCTGACCGAATGGCTCGAAGCACGCCGAATAATATATACAACAAGCTGATTCGCTGCGCGATTCAAGTTCGGTCGCGCCGATTGGTTGCGCCGTCGCTTGCAGAACTGCTTGGAACGCTTTTCAGTGGCTGGCACCGCCGCGGGAATGCTGTTGCATCATTTTGACCCCAACCAGCCTGAATCTTTGGAATTATTCTTTGGCAGTCTCCGGAACGCAAAGGCTCACTCGGATGCTAATGAATTGTAACCCTGCAGGAGTCTTCTTCTCTGGGCCGTTGGTCGTCACCAAGCATTCGACCGGCAGAACTAGAGATGTAAGGGTCAAAAAAAAATTTTTTTTTAATTTTTTTTTAAAGTAAAAAAATGAGCATTTTTTTTATTTTTTTTATTAAAAATTTTTGAAATTTTTTCTTTAATGTGCCCTGAAAATGCCGTTTTTGGCATAATTTTTTGAAAGTTCAACAAAAATTTTCTTTGACTTTACCTTGTCACTTAGTCTTCAACGCTGCAGGTGGTATTCTGGATTGATTTATCGACTGTTTTTAGCCTTGGTGAGTGATGATCGACTCGCGCATTGAAGTACTTGAGCGTCGCAAAGGCTAGTTCAGCAAATTCCGATGCCGCTAAGGTGAGATAGAAGCAGAGAACTCACATTTACGCATCGTTTTTCAGGATCTCGAAAGGTCGAAATTGCACTGTCTGCCACTGCAAGCGTAACTTCGTTGGTTGCTCGTTGCTGTTTCGCCTCGTGTGGTCAGCATGATCACACCGGTTTGTTGTTGAACTTGTTTCCGTGTTATTTGAGGTGAATTGAGAGGCAAAACACGAGACGTGATGTCGTCGGTGGGAAAATGGGGTCGCCGAAACCAAGTCAAAATTTTCACCCACCTCCCATATGAGTGGGGGTCATATGGTAAGTCGGTGGCTCCTCAGATGGTGATATTCGGACTCCCTGAAAAATTCTGAACAACTTTCATTAAAAAAAAATTAAAAAAATTTTTTTTTTAAAGTAAAAAAATATAAAATTTTTTTTTCTTGACATCTCTAGGCAGAACGAGGGCTTCGTGAAAATCGGCTGGTTTCGATATCGATTTTGGATCGAATCCAGGCGTCGTCCATGGTGGCCTCCGGCCATGTTGGCTGTTGTTTGATAAATTTCGACCCATTGTTTGTTGTGGTTTTTGGCAGCTAGCGAGCATTGTAACTCATATCAGCCTCATAGCTGCTTTTCCCGCCAGCCCCGCATAGTTGTTCTTGGGGGGGCCTGGGGGGGGGCCGGCCCCCCCCCAAAAATTTTCGAATCTATCTCTATCAGAGAACATTTTTCGGCTCAGCTATTATCTATCTTAAAAAATTTTTCAGCCAGCTATCTATCTTAAAAATTTTGTCTTCGAAGACATAAAATGAGTCAATTTTTGACCAAAATTGACCATTTTTGCTCAAAATTCTTGAAAATTGTGCTAATTTTAGGTTAAATATGCATTTATACTTGATTTTTAGCGTATTTTAAGCCTTATTTAGCTGTTTTTATAGCTTCTTAGCGTTTTAGCTATTTATCTATCTAATTTCAAAATTTTGACCGGCCCCCCCCCAAAGTCACATGGCCCCCCCCGCGGCCCCCCCCAAAATTTTCCAGCTATCTATCTATCTGGAAAATTTGTTCCAGCTATCTATATCGGCCCCCCCAACCCCTCGGCTCTGGAACAACTATGCAGCCCCGCGAACATGGTACGCGTTTAGCGCCGTTGTAAGGCGGATGCCAGTGAGCTGCCTCCCGGCATTCTAATGAGCTCATCATTTCCGGCGGAGGCGCGCACCCACCATCATTTCTCGGGGTTTCGTCGCGTCGCGATGATGACGACCGCACTGACGAGTTGACAGAGAAAAGGAGCTGGGGGAACGAAGTGGAGAAAACGAGAAGCCCAGAAAACAACAGTGCGAGAAAACAGACGATGAAGAATAGAAAAGGAAGTATTGAAGTTGAAGAACAATTTTGAAATCTAATCTTTTTTTCAGCTGTGAACATCAGACCTCAGAGCGCTTCAGCAAAAGAACGACGACTTTATGTTTGACTCACCTGCATTTCGACAGTTGTTTCAGTACCCTGAGTGATATCTTCATAGAAGCACTGATTTGCGTTGTCCGGTAATTCAAAAGTCAATTCGATGCTTTTTGCCATTGAGAACCAGATCATACACAACCAGCAAATCCATGCAGTCGCAACAAAGTGCAACGACGGGAAGAGAATCATTGTGCTGTTCAGTTTGTGAGTCTTTTGAGTTCGTAATGCGGGGTGAGTTTTTTGATGCAAACGAACCAACGCGACGCGGACGCGCCCGAAGAGGTTTTTTATTTGAAGCGCGCCGCCCGCCACCGACTCCGATAACGAGCGTGTTTTACCTGAAACGTGTTTCAGAAACGAAGGCAGCCTTCTGAATGGCATGAACTGCTCTGAACAGTGAAATCTGAAACACTCAAAAGTTGGCATTCAACCACACCGCCACATTTGTTTCCTCCAGCTCGTGACGTGAGCTCGTTTTAGCCAACAAAACTTGCTGCGTTTGGGCAGTTTTTGACGGAGAGGAGAGTTCATTTTTCTACTTTTTTACCGGGAACTAGGCCAGCGGCACGCTCTTTTTGTTTGAAAGCAGAAAACAGAAAAAATAGGGTTGTTAAACAAAAATGAAATTTTTTTTTTTTAAAGTGATTAAAAAAAAACAAAAATGCCGATTTTTTTTTTTTTGAAAATTCGAAAAATTTTCCTCTAATATGCTCTGAAAACCTCAATTTTGGCACAATTTTTCGAAAGTTCAACAAAATTTTCTTTGATTATACCTCGTAAAACCTTTAGCAGTCGATTTTGGGCCGTTTTACCGACTGATTTTAGGCTTCGACAACATCTGCGATGAAGTTTTTGAGCGTCCCAAAGCGAAGCCTACCATTTCCGATGCAGATAAGGTGACGATTAGCCTCGCAGAGCGTCCGATTGTGCTCGCTGCACCGTTTGCAAGCGCTACGTTGTCTGGTTGCTGCTTCGTGTCGTGTCGTCGCGACACCATCAGAAGAATTGATCGAATTTCAAGGCGGTATGTTTGTCTTCACTTTAGCATTAGCTTAGCTGGGGACAATTAGTGACGTTTTGGAGGTCAAAACACAAGAAGAGGCATGGTGACGGTTTGGAAAAGGGGTAATTGAGGTCACCAAAACAAAATCTGCAAAGTTCCGCCATACGGGTGTCATTCGGGAGGCGCTTGCATATCATATGTGGTTCTTCGGACTCCCTGATTGATTTAGCACAACTTTGATTTTTGAAATTTTTTTAAAAAAAAAAATTTTTTTTTTAAACAAAAATGACGATTTTTGTTTTTTTTAACAACCCTAAGAAAAAACTTCAGTTCAGTTTTCTATTTTTTTACCAATTCAAACGGCGTGGTTGGCACATTTTATGATAATACGCTCGGGGATAGGTTACGCTCCAAAAAATAATTGTAAAATCCACGCTCCAGTTTTTTTGTTTTTGTACTTCAACACCTTTCTTTTGATTTGATCCCTAAACCTAAGACTGCTCCTAAACCTAATCCTAAGCCTAATCCTAAGTTAAATGCATGTTCCTAAGCCTAAACAAAGCCTTTTTATAAGAGAAAAATGGGTGCGTGTCGTGTGCAAGGGGCACGCAATTGGATCATGAATGAGCAATGAGCATGCCGATGCCGTGGGGGTGATTTTTATCATAATGAAGCGTTGCGTTCAAACGTTTGGAATTTAGTAGTTTTTGATTTAGAATTTTTTTCGGTATGAAAAAAAAACTCACTAAACAATAAAAAACATCATTTTTTACTGAACCCCGTTCCCAGTAAGAAACAACGGTGCGTAGCGTAGCGTGAGGAGCCCACCAATCAGCGAGATGCATATATATTAGCTAGATACTGTATTTGCGGTTGTTCACAAGCATACTTTCTTAGCTCATAAATGATGTTCATCGTATTAAGTTCGTATGATGAATGCATGATATATTGTTGATTTTGACATTTTGATTGTTTCATTGCACAAAAGGGAATTCCCATCATCGATGCTATGGCATCGTATTTCTGTATTTTTTGTACGATAAATGTGTAGTTCCCTCCGGCGTGCCTTTTACCGGATTGACTACTGCACCCTCAACCTTTCGGTCTCGGGCACGTTGTGTGCCGTGTGTCTTTTGAGTCGAGCTCATTTGTTTCCGACAGGGCAGAGTTGTGTGATCGAGAGTAGGCACTGTCTCTCGCGTGACGTCCAAAGTTAGTCGGCACTATTCGACTTCAGCTGCAACAAGCCGGTGTAGGCGAGTCTTGGCTTGTTCGAATAACGACAACTCCGTTTGCCGTGATGCAAAGTGACTTTCGTAATCGTCGAGTTACGAAGTCCAGCGAGAACGAGAATCGGAGCACAAATTTATGTTGCACTCAAACGGTACAAACAGTTACAATAAAATACAGGGCAAGGGCACGATATATTGATTCACATTGAAATAACAGTATGAGATGACTATTGAGATGAGATATTGAAGATCAAAGTAAGGAAATGTGGTATTTAAAGCTTATCTCGGCTACAAACTCTCACCTTTATATAGGTTTTGGAACCTATAGTCGGACTGGATAATTTCGGGCATTAGCTGATTGGCTGGTGCGTTACCGTAATCAGATTCAAACGCGGGCCGTTCAAATTGCACTTTGCTTTTTTAAAATTTTTAATTTTTGAGTGATTGTGTTGATGAATGTTTGGATTTTTAATGGGCAAAACTTGTTTATTATTTATGAAATACAGAAACATCAAAAAAGTACATTTTAAGGCGAATTTTTATTTTTTTTTCAGAAAAAAGAACGACGGCGACGGTGATGCGCTCTCAACGCTCGAAAAGTGAATAATCGTTTGAAAACCGATTGCTTTTCAAATTTTCCCACAAAATAAATCATCATGAACAAAATTTTCAATTAAAAATCAAACACAACAACATTTTTAGTTGTCGTCGTTGCCGTCGCCGTCGTACTTGTTCGGAAACTGAACTTGTGCCTTTAGAAACAGCTGCTTTTAGTTTTTCTGCATCTTTGAGCTGTTTATAGACAATTTGTTGCAGTTTAAAAATACGGAACAGCAGCTTTCATGGCCAAATTTTTGATTTACATTTGTCACCGTCGTCGTCGTTCTTTTTTCTGAAAAAAATAATAATTCGCCTTAAACTTTACTTTTTTTAATTTTTCTGCATTGCATAAATCACAAACAAGTTTTGTCCATTGAAAATTCAAACATTCATCAACACAAACACTCAAAAATTAGAAATTTAAAAAAAGCAAAGTGCAATTTGAATGGCCCGCGTTTGAATCTGATTACGGTAACGCACCAGCCAATCAGCTAATGCCCGAAATTATCCAGTCCGACTATAGATAATGGGGTGAGTGACTGGAAGGGAGCAGTTGTGAAAAGAGTGTGTGAAGTACAGAGATTAGTTTAGTTAGAACTATTACAAAGAGTGACCGATACGAAACGGAACAAAGAATCACAATTGCAGTTATAACGTGTGAGTATAGGGAATCATTAGAGTCCGTTCCACCATTGCCATCATCTAACGCGCACTACTCTCGTTACCTCCTGATCACAGCTGGCGTTCCAACGCTATACGGTCAGCCTCCGTGCTTGCCCGCATTCTGTGGTCAACCAATGATCAGGCCGGAGTGTGGCGCATGGACAGCACGTGCACAATGGAGGACTGGATCATCCGCCAGGGTATTGTGGAATAATTCCGCACTACAAATGTTGAACGCTGAAAGTTAAAAGTTACTTTCTAGGATAATGGTTGCTAACCAAACGAATGTGCGCATGCGTGGCAGGATTGTTTTTGATTTCCCGCAATTTCAGGTCGGTCTTGTTTGAAATAATAACGTCTCGTAACGAAAAAATATTTCGTCAGCACTGCTGAGTTGGAAGCAAACATTTTCAGAATTGCTTTTTTCAAGGTTGGTTGCAAGCAGGGTTCGAATTTTTTAAACTTTTCAAAAATTCTTTTTAAAAAATCGCCATTTTTTAATTTATTTAAGAAAACGAATTTTACCCTTCAAAACTGCACTTTCTTCTGAATATGCCACAGAAATGCCACAAATTTCGTCGCGTCCGTGGCGTAGCGGTAGAACTTCGGCCTACAGTTCTGTAGGTACGGGGTTCGAACCTCGCTGTGGACAAGACATACTCGTGAAAAATTAGGGTGACCAATGAACATCTAATGGTCTATTCCCTCCTGAGCCGAGGGTAAAATTGGGCTCGGGGCAGTATTGCCCGTCTCCGCCGGAGTTTGGTACCTTCGGGTTTCCGGAACCGGCGCGCGTACAAATAAAATAAAATAAAAAAAGTGACTTCGATGATAATTTTGGCTTAGAATTTCGTTGTTTGTTTTGTTCGTGGACTTTATCAGTTCTTGCGACTGTTTCACCCACTTTCGCTTTGTTGTAATTGCATCGACAAATCTATTCCGGCCTGGCTTCGGCCTGACTTCAAAATCAATGAAGTAAGAAGTTTTATTTCGCAAAACCATTGTTTAATTTGAGTCTTGCTTCAAATTATTTGTTTTTTTGTTAATGACTTGATGTCAACATTTGTTGGTACTGTTGAAAGATGGTTTCGCAAAAGTATATATATTTTTGTTCAAACGTTGCAGTTAGTTTCCTCTGCGTGTGTTGATGTTGGATTTGACGGTTTCGAAAAAAGTTAAAAGTACGCCTCAGCTTGTGTGCTCAACAATTACGTCTCTAATTAGGCTTGCGAAGCGTTAGGACACCTGCAACACTCAAGACAAAAAGTTCTGTTGCTTTGTATGTTTTAAGGCTTCGCAATCCTTTATCGAGGGAAATAAAGTTGGGAATTATTATATGGGTTTCAAGAGTTCATGTTCAACAAAACACAGCACCAAGTCCGCGCGCTCGTGTAGTATATTATGAAAGCACGCGGCACGGTAATCGTGCGGGAATGGATTGGATAGATCTGTCGCTCGCGGCGCGCAGGTGCACGGCACCGTTCAACTTCCGGCAACAAAAAAAATTGATAACGTTTTTTTCACGGTCCACTTTGAAAACTAGCGTACGGGTTTAAAAACTACCGTAATGTTTACGGGTTTTTCACCGTTTTAACCATGAAACCCGATTTTTCCATTCTCCCAGCCTTGATCACCAATGAAACTCAAGCTAAACTACTTTACTGTGTGACCAATTGAATCACTTCTCGAAATCTGATTGGTCAGGTAAAGGCCCATTCATGCAAGCGCGCGCTGAAGCGCGCGCTGACCAGCTTCATCATGAATGAAGAAATGAAGCTGCGTCAGCCGCTGCGGCTTTTTAGGTTTTTTGTCCATTCACGAACGCGCGCGCTGAAGCGCGCTGAAGCGCGCTGACCAGCTTCATCATGAATGAAGAAATGAAGCTGCGTCAGCCGCTGCGGCTTTTGATGTCCGGACCCCAAATGCCGCAGCGGCTTGTCTGAAAAATGAAACGTATTTGCATAATTTCTGCGCTTTCAATTGTGATAGATGCAGACCAAAAAGGGAATGAATTTATTTGTGGTAAAATTAAATTAATTGAGGAATACAGTAAGTTTTATTGTGCTGCGTTTGTGAAAGAAACCAACAGATAAAAACGATAAAAACAACTGGGCTCAGACGGGTTTCGAACTTTGGCCTCTGTGCTGACAGGCACAACACGTTACCACTGCACTATAGTAGTTGACAGGTGGGAACCTCTCTAGGTGTTTGTTCATTAAACGTCATTCAGTTTTATCGTTTTGTGCTGTTGTCTGTGTTGTCTCCGTACGTGCTGTTTAGTACACACTACCGTATTACCCCCATTAAACCCCCCCCCACCATTAATCCCCCCCCCACCAATAAACCCCCACCCCCCCGACCAGTTTCCAAATAATCCCCCCCCCACAAATAATCCCCCATGGGGGTTAATTGGAAACCTGTTTGAAACACATACCCAGCGAATTCAGTGGCTGAATGCAGTGACATTGGTGAAATTGTGCTACCAAAAGCCCCAAATGGATGAGTTAATGGTAATTTCATTACAAAAGGCTGTTACAAAAGGAAATCTCTGTGAAAAGTAGAAGTTTCTGCAACTTTCTTGCCTGCCATGCAAGGTATTTTTGCCATTTTTCAACAAAACCCCACCCCTAGAAATTTTTGTATAATAAACCCCCCCCACCAATAATCCCCCCCCCCACCAATAAACCCCCACCCCTAAAAGTCGCTGACGTATTAATCCCCCATGGGGGTTTATTGGGGGTAATACGGTATATACCGCTTCGATTCGTTGTTTTCGCCGTTTCAGTGAATGTTTTGATCTTTTGATTTGTGCAACATTCACTAATCATGTGCTGCCGTTGAGGAAACTTTTTTTGCAATGAAGCAAAGCTTGTTCTTGCGGGCTGCACACCGGTTTTAAGGGCTGCGCAAATCAGTACCCCACACCGTCGCACGGGTACAGTTCACATAAATTTCACACTAACACCTGCTTCAGGTACTAAAAAGAAAATTTCTGTTTGGTTGTTCTTTTTTCTGATTTCTGCCACTATCGAAGGCGGGGCGAGCAAATTTTTGACACCGACGCGCGACACTAATTCAGGATAAATTAATGGAGAGGCGAACCGCAGTGTCAACGTCAAGTAATGGACTGAATGTTGCTGTTTGCAGAAGTATCATCAAAATCAATGGCATTTATTTTGTTTAATTTTGTCGCTGCACCGATGAAATAAAGACAAAGCAATACAAAAAAGGAAACAGACATGAATATTCTTGATCTGTTGCTCGATCCAACCGATCCGACGGTTGCCGTCAGCGAGATCGGCGGCGACGCCGTTGTCACCGACGTCAATTTTGTGCAGGTTATGTGGTTCGTTTATTTTTTTTGTCAGAAAGCAAATGACATGTGACATGTCATGTTGTTGTTGGTTTGCGGCTAGCGAGTTTTTGGCGAGTTTTTTAACTCATATTTGCTCGCCGTGGTGCGCCGAGAGCTGCATCGCAGTCACATCGCTGCTATTCCTTCGAGCTTTGGCGCCGTCGTGAGGCACCGCACGGGCGCACGCGCACATGCCAGGGAGCACCTGCCAAAAAAAATACTGAGGAGCTCAGCTTCTTCTGCCTCATCTCATCACTCCTCTATCATCGGCAACTGTTTGTTATCCACAATTTTCAGGACTGGACCGACCTTCCAACGCCGTCGTTGAAAGCGGCCGATTGGGGTGGCGTCGATATCATGGAGAATCTGTTCAAAGACCTCGACAAATTGAACGATCAAGAGGCGCCGTTAGGTGTGCCAGCGACGGAGGAGCAGCTGCTTGCTGACGAGCATTCGTACGCGGCGACGCCGACCACGACTGAAACGAGCGATTCGCATTTCAACTCGCAGAGTCGAACGACGTCGATCTCGTGGTCGTCGGATCGAGCGCCGAGCGACAGCGGATTCGGTGGATCGTGCTCGAGCGACAGTGTGCCGAGTGCGTCCGAGTTTCTTTTTCAGGGGAAAATTTATTTGAGTGTTAAATAAAAAAAATTGACTGTTATTTTTCCATGGTGTTGTGGTTTGTATTCTATTTTTTTCTAATTTGAGAAACTGTCTGCTCGGCAGTTTCATTTGCGATTGAACAGTCACTCAGTGGTTTTTACCGTCAAACTGTAAATCAAACGCAAACAGCTGAGTGGCTGCTTTTGAATTGCACTCACTCATTCATTGGTCTAATGCACGCGCGCTCGATGCAGCCAATCGAGGTGGATTCAAATGACAGAATGCACAGATTGTATAAGTTTTACAACGGTCAGCAATGCGACTGCGTGGGTGTTTGGCGAGTTGCTGCTGGCTGTCAAAATTTTTGGCGATATTTTGGGACAAAGTTCGTAGCACACCAATTCTGCAGGCCCCACGGCATCGTATTGTTCGTCGACACACGAGACCACATCACGAAACATCACCAAATCGCCGAACCACCACCAACACCGTCGTTACGATTCGAGTCACAGCAACCACAGCGAATCATCGGCCTCAAATTCCAGCGGCGTCATCATGGTCGATATTCTGAACGATCCGGAATACTCGCTCGATGCAGCCGATGAAATCATCGTGGACGACGGCGGCGTCGACATTGACCACGAGCACGTCGATGATGTGCAGCACGAGTACATCGATGAGACTGATGAGGAGCCGCCGTTGTCGCCGCCGCCGAGGCGACCGACTGCTAATGCGATCATGGGTCAACTCGCTCACACTGTTTTTCGTGAGTGCTGTTTTCTCAATTCTCAATTTATTGTATCATGCACTGTATTATACGTTTTGTATGTTTCATCTACCGCTACCCGGGCTTTACATGGTATGGCCGAATAGATAAGGCACTCCTTGTGTTCTCCGTCATGGCCGAATTATCTATTCGCTGACCAGGAGTTGTCTTTTAATCAAGAATTGCGGAGATGTTTTCAGATCGTGTGTGCTATGGGCGAAGAACGTTCAGAATAATACGAACAAATTAATAATATAAAAACACGATTATTTAGAGACACAAATGTCTTTCTGAAGGCCTTTTTTACTTTCATTCAAATTTCGCGCGCTCCTTGCACCCTGAAAAAAGAAGCCGTGTTTATTCGGCCACTCCGTACAACCACAACTTTTTACTGCCTACAAACACAACAAAGCCCCGTTTCAGGACTGCTGCCAGGTTTTGGAATGGATCAACTAACCAATAGTAGGGTCAACTGATTTTCAAAAAGGGAAGAGATGAGAACTCATTTGAAATTCCTTTCTTTAAACCAGGTTGATTCATTCTGAAAGAGGCCTAGAAGCAAATCGATGCCAATCAATTAATCAATCATGATCAAACTCCAGGTGCCTTCGAGCTGTGGGTGTTTTTGGTTTTTTTGGCGACAGTTTTCATAAAATTTTATTGTGTGCTTCAGGTAGTGCCAAACGTCCACGCCTTTCCCCGAATTCTTCTGCTCGGCGGTTGCCGTTCACCACCAAGGATTTAGTCACATCCACCACAGTTGCTTCAAAATCAAAAAATAAAGTAAGTTGAAAATTTTGAAAATTCATTCCTTGTAAAGTTTTGCGTTTTTTTGGTTTTTTTTCGCATGGGTCGAAATAAATCGCACGCAAAGTACTTTCATGAAGTTAGATATTGTTGGTTTTGGAGCATGTAGTGATGAAAAAAGGGAACAGTAAGGCTGAAATAATATTTACATTTTTTGCAATCACAACCGACGATAACAAACAACAATAAGTTGCAAAGAGTTTCTGGCCATGCTGTGTCTGTGCGTGCTGCGTCACATGAATATGGTGTGTTATTGAAAATTTCTATCTGGTAAAAACTCTTCGTCTTAGCATTTTTCGAGAAACAGAATTCCCAAAGGTGAACTTGTGTATCTTGTGTGTGGGGAGTGAGCCTGTGAGAGTAACTGCAGATAGTATTTATCGATCTGATCTGAAATGCATTTGAACGCCATTTTGAAATGGTTGTTTTGTACACGCATTCAATTCTTCATGCTATCATAATGACCTCCGAAGAAACGCACATCCGCATGCGTCGAGTTTTATCCGGAAAATTCGCGGTTATTTCTTGCACTGTGTCTGAAGGATTGTGTGTCAACTTTGCCACTAAAAAGGGGCCGCATCTTTGCCACTGGTATTACTGCTGGTAATTGCGTCTGCATGTATGCAACTTTGCCACAAACAATGCACGTTACAAGATGCAGCCGCAACTTTGCCACTACAGGGTGTTTGTTGCTTTCACGCAATTCTGCTATTTCTGACAGCCGCATCAAAGAACACTGAAATAAACGGTTTTGTATTCTATTTTATTCGATTTACTTGTAGTCAGATGTTGTCATATTATGTAGCAAACAAATCAAATGATTCACTGATCATAACCAACAGTCACTGTCAGTGCCAGCCAAACTTACATCAGAAAAGCTTATGCAAATGGTCTTGACACGTTCATACATGACATGACTCCAATTAAGGTTGCAAAGCCTTAGGACACCCACTGAAGTTGTTTTGTTATTGCACAATTCACTTGTATTGGCAACCGACTTCTGTAGGTGACCTAAGGCTTCGCAAGCCTTTTATTAAGGAAAAAAGCACCCGAAACACACAGGATTAAAGTAGTTCTGAAATGAGAGTAGGTGGGAGTGGGACCTTCGTCCTATCTAGATATTTCTATTTATCAATTTGACACTTCATTTCTTCTTACGAACAATTTCAGTGCTGTAAATTTCAACACCCTGTAGTGGCAAAGTTGCGTTTATTAGCAGTTATATACCAGTGGCAAAGATGCGGCCCCTTTCTAGTGGCAAAGTTGACCAAGTACCTGTCTGAAGAGTTTCAGTTTGTTCTCGGTTTTAATACCAAATCAAAGTCACACGCGCGTTCATACACGCGTTACACAAATCACAGATCGTGGGACGTGGGCCTGCCCATATAACGTTTATTTACCGCGAAAAGTGCTTTCCACGTTGTGTACAACGTGGATTATTTTGCCACTTTTTGCACTGTGCACGCACGCGTTTACGTCTCCGTGTCCTCTTGGTTGATCTGATGGTTGTCGCAGAGATAATGCGATAAAATCAATATATGTTTGTGATGCGCGGGGAACGAAAAATTGTGGGTACAAACCACTGTGCAGCAATGAAACGGCTGTTTGAAAACCGTGCACCCAAAAACCTGCGGGATGTTTCAACTAACAAACAAGGGTTTAAATTTGAAGTGGTTACTGGCTGCCAGACAGCATCTGGAACCGTGGAACGTAAACATGTAGGATTCATGGTGGTAAATGTTGGCTGAATAGTCTTTTTTGTTTCACACTCATTGCTGATCCACTACGCCACGCACAATGGTTGTAAAACGAGCGGTAATTTTTCGTACGTTCGTGCGATATTAAATTTAATTTTGTTGTCCCAGCTGGCGGTACACGAAACCATATGTAACACGTTGCAAAACGAAATCATGAAAACACTACAAAAATCATTGTTCTCGTTTTGTATGAGCCAGCAGCACAACAAATGAATGAAAAATAACGGTGACAAACATGATAACGCGCGCACAAGACGCCGTTGTCTACTTTTTTTAATGCTACGCTTTTTCCGTTTCCGCTCAGACAGTAGACATCGTAAAATCGGGCTGTTTTGAGATCTAATGGCATTTGCAATTTCTTATACTGTGGTGGGGATAGAGATGTCAAGAAAAAAAAATTCTATTTTTTTTTTAATTTTTTTTTAAATTTTTTTTTTAATGAAAGTTGTTCAGAATTTTTTAGGGAGTCCGAATATCACCATCTGAGGAGCCACCGACTTACCATATGACCCCCACTCATATGGGAGGAGGGTGAAAATTTCAGACTTGGTTTCGGCGACCCCATTTTCCCACCGACGACATCACGTCTCGTGTTTTGCCTCTCAATTCACCTCAAATAACACGGAAACAAGTTTAACAACAAACCGGTGTGATCATGCTGACGACACGAGGCGAAACAGCAACGAGCAACCAACGAAGTTACGCTTGCAGTGGCAGCCAGTGCAATTTCGACCTTTCGAGATCCTGAAAAACGATGCGTAAATGTGAGTTCTCTGCTTCTATCTCACCTTAGCGACATCGGAATTTGTTGAACTAGCCTTTGCGACGCTCAAGTACTTCAATGCGCGAGTCGATCATCACTCACCAAGGCTGAAAACAGTCGATAAATCAATCCAGAATACCACCTGCAGCGTTGAAGACTAAGTGACAAGGTAAAGTCAAAGAAAATTTTTGTTGAACTTTCGAAAAATTATGCCAAAAAGGGCATTTTCAGGGCACACTAAAGAAAAAATTTCAAAAATTTTTAATAAAAAAAATTTAAAAAAAAATGCTCATTTTTTTACTTTTTTTTTTTAAAAATTAAAAAAAATTTTTTTTTGACCCTTACATCTCTAGGTGGGGACAATTATTTTTTGTCATTTTATTGTTCAACAACAAGGGGAATCACAGTTCAATGGAAGATTTCATTCAACGGTCGAATCCTATGGGCGTTGACAAGGGACAAGCTTCAATTTTAAAAATAAGATTATGGTTAGTATAGCGGTGAGTTTGACAATACGGTGAAGATCAACACCAAAATGTGCTAAAACGAAAGAAATGTAAAGCACGGCTAGAATGAAAGCAGTTCGCATTCACGTTGACTTCACAGTTCACAGGGATTCATGCAACAGGCGATTTCGCTGTAGCACTGCTTGAATAGGAAGAATTTACGAAATAAAAAAAGTTACCTAATTAAAAATTATAACTAAAGGTGAGAGTTTTAAATTTGGTAAATAAAACAGGATTTCTTTTTTGTTGTAACCGGTTTGACCTCATTTTACGGGGAAGGACCGGACGTAAATGTGGGGTTCAATAAACATCAATTTTACGGCACAAGCATCATTGAAGAGACTGTATCATACGACAAACCCATGAACGAATTTTCTTATGAAGAATGCCGTTTCCTTGACAGTTGCGACAGCGCATAGAAGTATCCCGGCGGGAACCTTGCCTTCGGGCAATGGGTGCAATCGCCAACGAACCCGTCGTCTCCTTGCGGGCCCTCTGGTCCTTCGCCTCCATCTTTCCCGGGCGTCCCGGGATCTCCATTGTCACCCAGTGGTCCTACTTGTCCATCTTTCGCTGGGTTGCCATTGGTTCCCTCCGGGCCTGTGTCGCCCGGCGGGCCTGGCTCACCAGCAAGACCTGGCGGCAATTAGTTTTGATTGTTCTTTTAAGCACAAAATTAGAAAGTGTGTCTGGTAGAATAGAAACGGTTAAGACCATGAGTCATGACACTGCCAAACATCAAAGTCATTTACCAGCTGGACCCGGTGGCCCTGGTTCTTGGCGTTGTTCGCCAGGCGGTCCTGAGTCACCCGAAGCTCCCGGAAAGCCTGCGTCACCCCTAAAAATGTGAAAGTTTCCATTTCGTTGGTTTGTGAGCGGCTGACGAAATGCAGACATACTTACGGCAGTCCTGCCGGTCCCGGCGGCCCTGGGTAACCCGGTGGTGCTCCCCCGTTGTCGGATGCTCCCGGATCTCCGGGTGGTCCCTTGTCGCCCGGAACGCCGGCAGGGCCCGGTGCACCGGGCGGTGCTGGCGCGCATTCCGTGCACGGCGCCACAGGGCCGTTCTGGGCTCCGAGCGGCGCGTCGCTTCCGGCGACGCCCATCGGACCGACGTCGCCTGGTCGACCGTCGAGACCGTCGTCGCCCGGAAAACCGGGCGGCCCCATTGGCCCACTATGGCAGGTGCAACCTGAGTGTGGTGTTCCAAATTCCAAGTGACATTAAAAAATCCATCGGCTTGGCCTGGTAGTAGTGCGTTAGACTCTTGTCTGTGCGCTCGGGGATCGAGCCCTTCCGAGGGGTGTATATAGGCACTTAATTACAGAAAACTCGATGGCCGCCCTATTCAATGGCGTTCTGTTAGCTTCTCTGGGTTAGCCCTGGCTAAAAACATCGCCTAAAAATCCCAACACCATCAACAACAAAAAAAAGCTTGGAATTCAGCGAAAGTGTTGCTTGGCGTGCGACTGACAAGCGCCGAGTCCATTCGCCTGTCGGAATGCCCTCGTCAGCGCGTCGTCGAACTCTGACCGATCGATCACCACCTCGTGGCGGCGTTGTATACTGTCGGAGAACGTTTCTTCCGGAGCGTTCTCCAGCTCGGCGGCCGGAATGAAGCGTCCGAACGACCAGGTGCCCTGACGCCATCGGCCGTTCGCGTCGCGTTTACCGCCGAGCGCCGGTTGATCGTGCCGTCGGCCGAACTCCCATCGTGCTCTGAGTCGCGTCGCAATTTGGTGTGATCGTGACTCATGTGGCATTGTTACATTGAGAAAACGGGACTGCTGAAGTGGCTAAGGTTAAGCCTTCGTTTTTTCGTTGTCCAATTTAGTAGATCCCGTTTCTCAGTTAAGTATTATCAGTACGACAGTGAGTACTGGGCGCCAACATCAAAATTGGTTTTTTCCGAAACTTCCAATTTAACCGATATCACTGGAAATATCAAGGAAAAAGATTCCGTGCCATCGTACCGTTCATTTCGAGCGCCCCTTCGATCGCGACTGTGGTCAATGTTCGCTGATGGCACGTGTTGCACCGTGGCCGCGTAGAGACGCCACAGGTCGGTCGATTGCGTCTGGCAAAAGAAGGAAGCAGCTTGTAATTCTTCGGTGGTTTTCGCTGTCTTCAACGAAACGCTGTTTAGACAACACGACCAACCAACCATGCAATACTGCATTTCATCCGCCAACTGCGTTTCGACCATCTGAACATGCGTGTACGCCCACGGAATCACGAGGCCACACGCCGCGATCGTGAACGTGCTGACGGCGACGGATATAAAGGCGGTCTTGCGATACGCATCCGCTTCCGCTTGTTTCGCCTTCGATATTTGCCGATCGTTATCGCTGAGAAATTTGGAACTTGACGGCTTGTAGCGATCGCCGAAGCCATCAATGCCCAACAGTGCGGCTTTCATGATGGATTTTTCTAGGGTTTTTTTTCTGCTGCAATACAAACACGTTTTTTTTCTAAAGTAGAATTTTTTGATTCGCAAAACGACACGGTCGTTTTTTTTTTGTTTGAAAAACAACCTTATCCATCCCAGCAGAAGCTAAATGCTTTCGTTTTGCGCCTGATTTGCGCAACATAATAATGCGATTTGTTAACATTAACAGAAGTTGAAACAAAGTTGTTGGCTCCAGCGCAGCGTTAGTCTTGCTGGTAAAAAATGTGCATTGACTGGACTAGTTGTCAAATTAAAACAGTTGTTTTTAGTGCATATAGTCCAATTATTGACAAACTGACTTTTTAAATTTTGATTACTGTTGTTGCAGCTCGTAAGACATCACAAACTGGTTATCAGATTAGGAAAACATTAAAAAATAGTTATTATCACAAAATTAAAAAATAGTTATCATCACAAAATGTAACAAATAAACACACACAACACAAAGGTTTTTTCGACACTGGAAATGTTGAAAATTATAAAAGCGACAGAAGGATATGGATTTTTTAGCGCCTTCGAAAGACCGTCTGAAAAAGTCGAAAGAGTGATAGCTGATCTTGTCAGACCATTTGAACTCACATCAGTTCTTTTAGCTCTTTTGATTCAACTCTCAGGTGCATTTTTCAAACAACTATCGTCATTTTTCAAATCAGTAACATGATTCTAAAACTAACGCTATAAATTAACATCTGGCTGATTCTGCACGGGAAGACTGAAAAGGCACAAGTTAAAACTTGTTTTTTGCCTCACAAGAAAACCCCACTTCAATTGTATATGTTTTCAATAAAACAACGAAATAGCCAATTTTTTTATTTTTTGTAGCTCTCTGACTTTCAACGCGTTCAAGCGTGAAAATTGCGTCTCATCAAAACAAAATGACTGAAATTGAATGGTTTTTTATCGAGTGACGTGAGGAGTAAAATACATGTGTCGTTCCTGAAGGCAATGTCAAGATGTTATCTAGGTTAACAACTCAGAACTGTACTGGTTAACAAAACTGAAAAAGTTGCCCCCCTATGTTTTACCCTCATATTTCATATTCTTTGAAACCCGAAGTTTTCAAATAAAAACGAATTTATTATAAAATGGCACGTATTATACTCTCTATATTTTAATAACATAGTCATATTGATTGTGAATAGTTCTTCTGTTAGTTCACAGCATGATGTAACAGTTTGAAATTTGTCAAAACAAATCAAACAAAAAACTGACCTGAAAATCGAGAAATTTTCAATGCATATAAACCTGGAGACATCCAGCGTCTATTATGCAATTAGTCTTGTTTCAAAAAGAGGTTAAAATCAAATTTGAAAGAGCACACCACAACAAAATATTAAAAAACGTGTAAATTTAATCGGTAAAGCTTTTCAATTCGAACAAATGAACTTATGTAAGAGTTCCAGTATTTCACGTCATTAAAAGTTGTTCGCATAGTAGTTAAAAAATAAAAGGAAACTTGAAACAATATTCATGATTTGAATAAGAGAACATATGGAACTAAAAAATCGGAAACACTGATTCTTTTGACTAATATTGAATTTGACAAACAATGCAATGAGGAAAACCATGCCACAGAATCATCCAAACTAGTTGTAATAAATACAAATTAGATTATTTGCCTTTTGACGACTGATTGCTCGCTTTTGCACAACCGCTAATAAAATCGGGAATAATCTCAGAACGTAGATGTGCGCATTCTCGGTTGAACAGAGATGTACGCGTTTGATCTTGGGGTTGAGAATGGCATCCTAGAAATCAGGAATCGGAGAAGAACTGAAAATTTTCAAACGAAATTAGTTCGACTTGATTGAATTCTGTGAAAAAAAACATGATATGAGTTGAATCGTTCGAGACAAGGTTTAGACAGGCATTCCAGACCAGCAAGACTCCGGATTTGTGATAGGACCATTTGACATGTTCGACAATTTTCCTCTTGAAAATTCTTTTTTACAACATCATGTTTTCACTGATTGCCGATTATTTCGGCTAATCAACCATGAATGGAATTTTTCGATGAGGGAAACGAGATGATAAAAATTATGGCCATAAAAAACCATGGTGAATATATTAAGGGCCCCAGCCTCTCCCATCCTTCAACGTTCCGCGCAGCAGGCGGATAAAAAGTTTGCACAGGCTTGTGCATTAGTTTTTTTTATCGGAGGGCAAATACTTGTTTTCAAAATAAAGAGTAGCATATTCAGTGCGATTCGTTGCATTCTACATATGACTGACATGAGGTTAAAGGGTGTTTTGGATCATAATTTATATGTTGTTATAAGAACATAATGTTATGTTCATATCTCGGCACCATTCAACGTATAATCACATAAAAACGTTCAAACATAATCGAATTAAACGTCTGAATACATCGTACTTTCAGTTCGGGTTTGTGAAAGTGCAGATTTTTAAATCATGATTATGCGGCTGTGGCTCAAGTGAAAATAACAATTGCGAATTACTCATCTGGCGGCAATATCAGTTATGATTTTGAATTACTCAATTACCAAAAATTGGCTACTTGCACTGTCAGTGAGCCAGAAAAAAACATTCATTTTACTCGTGGGTCGTTTTCTTCTGTGTCATTCAATGGAATTTGTCATGGAAAGAATGAAGGTATTTTGTCACTTCATCAATTGTCTGGTCGACTGGTATTAGACAACTTGTCTTTGCGGATTTCACTTTCTTTCTGAGTGTTAGACAGTTGTTGTCACTTGTTCAAGAATTGTGTTTATTACTTACTTGATAACTTATGTCACTCAAACTGAATTGTACGTAAAGACTTTGAAGTAGTTTTCTGGTGATTTGGCAATGTGTTTGATTGCACTAAAATGAAATGAAAGTGAATGTGAATGTGCAACTGTTTTGGGGTGTGTGTATTGTGATGTGATTGTGTGGTGGATTGACTGAAAGTACCACTGAGTTTTTGAAACTCAGGTTTACTATATATGATCTGAATAAGTGAAAAAACACATGATGGGAAAATGCCATGATTATGTTTGTTTTCGAAATGCTGGATACGGAGGTTTTTGTCCAGTTTCTAACAAATTGGCAGTGAATGAAGCTGGTGATCAGGCAGAACCTGCCCTCGCTTTTTATCTGGCATTCCAGGTTCGAAAGTTCCTAGCACAGTAACGCAAATGATTACAAATATGAGGCACACTGAAGAAACCAAGCAATGTAAGACGAGTGTTAATAAATGTAAAGTCTCATTAATCATACGAATACTCTGATTGACATAGTCATCACTTTCAGTATCCCCCACTACACTTGACAGACGAGGAACGAAAACTGCTGGAGAAGGACGGCATCCTGTTGCCCACTCACTACCCTCTGACAAAGCTGGAGGAGCGAGAACTGAAGCGAATCCGTCGCAAAATACGGAACAAGGTAAAGTGGGAGAAACGTCCAAATGGGAAGCAGGCGAATTGTGTTTCAAAACATTGAATACGTATGACCTATGTTTTTTTTTAACGTGTCCCACTGAAAGGACGTCATGTGCCGCCAAACATACACTTGCCGTTCACAGCAAACCAGATTTTCCGTTTAGCCGGTTTCTTCCCGTAAACAAGTGGTGAATGTCGAATCAGTCACATCAAACTGACATTTTAGTGTCTGTACTTTGACAAACGGGCGTTTTTAAAGCAAATGACGTCATTTTAATCTTGAATAAATCCACAATATTTGTATTATACGCTGTTCTCGCAGTTTTTATCGGCAGTTCTGGCGTTTCGTGAAGATGAAATGAAATTGTATGAAACACGTTGCAAACATGAATAGCACAGTATTGTGGATTTATTCAAACGTGTCCGGACTAAAATGACGTCATTTGCTTTAAAAACGCCCGTTTGTCAAAGTACCGGCACTAAAATGTCAGTTTGGTGTGACTGATTCGACATTCACAATTTGTTTACAGGAAGAAATCGGCTAAACGAAAAGTCTGGTTTGCAGTGAACGGCAAGCACATGTTTGGCAGAACATGACGTCATTTCAGTGGGACAGGTTTAAAAAAATAGGTCCTGCTTACATCAACCTCTGTTACATTTGCACCGCGCAAACGCTTCACGCGACTATAGAAGTGCAAGATCCTTGAAAAATGCCGAATCGCCAAATGGTTTCACGTTTTGCTTCAGCGAAGCGCGCAAGTCAGCCGAAAACGCAAGCAGGCGTACATGGATGAACTCGAGGATCGCGTCGAGGCGTGCACCGATGAGAATCAACAGCTGAAAACGCAAGTCGCGCAGTTGACCAAACAGAACGAGTCAGTTGGTGGTTGTGCTGCTTTTTCAGTGTTTGTTTCTGGGATTTTCGGCGATGATTTAGCCGAGGCCGAGGCTAACCCAGAGAAGCGTGCAGAACGCCATAGAGTAGGGCGCCCATTGAGTTTTCTGTGTCATTAAGTGTCTATACATCCTGTGGCGGGGCTCGATCCCCCGAACGCACAAACAATAGTCTAACGCGCTACCACAAGGCTACTACGAGGGTGACTTTTTGTTGACCAAAACTGAAAGTCCGATACTTGTGCATGACATGGTCATGATGTGGGGACTAAACCGGCATTCATGAAACAAACAAACAAGCGACGCGTAGCTGTGCTAAAGTTTCATGAATGCACCTTTATTTTGATTAAATAACCCATGATAACTCCTGCGAAACGCACTGCAGGTCACTTCTGGCGCAAGTTCGTAAACTGCAGAAGATGGTGTCGAACGGTAGTAGACGGTCGGCGCAGGCTGGCACTTGTTTGGCGGTAAATTTGAAAAAACGGGTTTTTTGGTAAAGAAATTTTTTGTTCAAGTTTTATTCGACCTCATCGTGTGAGAGTTTTATTCTATTTGATGAAATTGCACCTGCGGACCGGACTGTTTCGGTCTATTTACAAATAGTAAATCATTTATACCAATAGTAAATAGTAATAGTTTTATTGTAAATCGACCGGAAATGTGCGGCCCTCAAGTACGATTTGTTGATCTCGAAAGTCACCAAGCTGGTTTTCCTGATGCTCATTCTCGCAAGCAGGTTCTGCTGTTGTCATTCGCGCTGTTGATCGCACCAAGCCTGAGTCCGTTCAACAATAATAAACTCGACGCAAATGAGAGCGAGGAGGCGTCGATGAAACAACTGGACACTCGCGAGGGCAGAATGCCGGTTGCTGGTGAGAGCGTTGTGGTTGCGAATTGTGATTTCGAAATTCTGAATCGGTTTAAATTTAGATCGTAAAGGTTTCTCAGCGTCAGTCAGCCTCTGTTGATTGGCTGGATTCAAATTTGGATCACTTGTCAGGGTTAGGTGTGAGACCGTACAATGAAAATCAGAAACAAGAGTTTCTATTCCTTGTGGGCTTCCGGCACCTGGCACCCCGGACGACTGCGGCTCCATTCCAACTGAAGCGAGTGTTTTCAGTGACACCCAGTCTCATCGACTCAACCTGTTTCTGTTATCAAAATATTTTCCGACTCAGACATCAAACAAGTTTCAAACAACACAACCTCCAAACACCGTCCCCGTTGTTGCGCAGGTCGCTCGCGCACGCTTCTGCAGGCGGCTGTGCTGCCAGACGACGTCGACAATGACGACGACGACGTGATGCTGAAACGAAACGACGTCATGCTGGCGTCCAACTACCAACTCGACGAACAGCTGAAACACGACGACCTGGACGAGTTCATTGAGCGTGACGAGCTGTTGGACGGCTTCTTCGACTACGGTGGCCCGGTGAAACGACCGAAAATGTGGCGAGATAGCGCTAAACCGACGGCGCTCTTCTTGCCGAATGAAACGTACCGGTCGTCGACAAGCACGAGCGTGCGGCGGAAGAGAGCAAGGATGGCGACCTACACCTCGATTGAGACGCCGCGACCGGTCGTGCCAGTGGCACGGGCGCAGCATCAGCAGCAACGGGCAGTGCTGATCGACAAGGCGCGCATGGTGAAGATTGAGGAGCTGTGAGGTTGGGGACACGCAAGTGGTGACGTTGTTGATGGCAATGGGGAGAACATGGTGCGTCAGTGATGGAGGAGGAGATGTGGTTGTTGAGGTTTTTTTGTTGTCTTGACTCTTGACTTTGGAATGGCTGAAGGATACTGAATTCTTGTTGTTCTGTTTGTGTGTTGGTTTGTTGTTCATCTGATGTGTTTATTTGACTGTTTTATTCGATGCAGACTTTGGAATGTTCTCGTTTTGTGACTTGTGAGATGAGTGGGTTGAAGATGTGTGGCATTTTGGAAATGTTTAACGGTACGAAGTTTGTCACATCAATCGTGTTTTATCTTGTTTTTTTTGTTTGATAATCCTGCGAATTTTTAACTGACGTTAAAATCCGTTTAAAGACACCGACACTTGTTGCACTATCAATGTCACTTCAGATTTACTTTCCCCAGCTGCACTTTTCACTGTTTGTTTTTACATTGTGATGTAAAATTGTCGTTCGTTTCAGTGATTCAGTGACTAAGTTAATGTGCAAGTCTTTTTCTTTGCTTTTGAAGTTGTTTCGGTTTGTCTGAACTGAACAGTGTTCCTACTCCGAATCCGATTTTGCTGATATTTGTTGTTGTATAGTTTGTTGTCCTTGTTGTGTCTGCATTGACTTTTTTATCTTTTTATTTGTGAACTTTGTTTTTCAGATTTTTTTTTGATGATGAGTTGCTGTTAAAAACTTTTTTGTGATCCTTTTGCAATGGAAACTTTTCAGATGATAAGTTTGACTTGCGTATTTTGCATCAATGATGTTGTGAATCATATTTTTACTTCTGACGCCAAATCCCTTTTGTGGTATATGGGTCCACCGGTTATTTTGTTTTGAAAAATTTCAGTTTTGCACGTTATATTTATAGAGTTTATCATTGGAAAGCTATCAATTTATACTTTTTAAGAGCTCGTGTGGTGACTGGTTTTGTTTGTTGGCCCGTTGACAGTAACAATCTAAAGAAACTCGTTTAGAGCCTGTGACCACAAATGAAGTTTAGCCCGACTTTTGACACACAACGCTTGGGCTTGATAGAACATTTTTGCGCATCTCAAAAACATTTGAAAGTGTTTTTGCTTCGCAGCTACCATTCGGTTCATCATGTGTTGCAGTAAATTTCTTACTTCCACTGTTTGTTTTTCACCGAATTTCTTTGAATAAAATTTTTTTGGGGAAATGCGCTGACGGATAGTTGACAATGGATATTAGTTTCGTTACGTTTAACATCTGGGTTCCAAAAACCCGATTTATTTATGGTTTATTTTGTGTGTTTTGCATCGAATAGCGCAAAGAAATTTCCGTGAATTGACAAAGTTCCGAAAAAAGCAGACAAAAAAACTAAATCTGCAGGGAAATAACAAAAATGGCCAGCAGAGAGCAGTTGGTCGGCTGGCGGACCAGTTTGTCCCTTGGTGACCCAATTCTCAGTGTGCAAACAGTGGCACAACTGCAAGAGGCTATAGTGAGAAAGTTGTCCGAAACAACAACCGCTGCAAAAACAAACGTTTCTTGGCCCAAGGTGTGACGGCGTTTGCGTTTGAGCTTTCGTGTGATTGGTTTTTATTTTATCGGGCGATTTTTTTTGGGCAGTGCGCTGATTGGTTGTGGTCAGGTACTCCATTGCTAATCAAGGTGCCGGATTTCATTGCTCTTGGTTCGGTTTCCGGTCCAGTCCAAACCAATAATGTGTGAAGTAGCCACCATCTGTGGGTTCGTTCAAAAAAAGCACGAATTTGTTCACTTTGGCAAACACAATAAACGACGGGGTTTTTGTTCAACGTTTCCTCAGCACGAAGAGCTACAATTGCTCTGTGACGTGTTGTGCTCCAACGATCGCGCAGCCGTGGAGTCCGCATCTGAAGTTCTCATTGGTTTGGTGGAAAATCCAACGAAATCCGGCGTTTTGCTAGATCGTCGAACTGCGTGCACGCAACTGTTGTATCTGCTGAAATATGCGCGGTCGGGTTTTTGTTTTCAGCTGCATTCATGAAGCAGTATTTGGTGACGCTATGTTACGCGTCACAGAATACTCATTCATGAATGCCCCTTAACGATTGTGTTAGTGAAAGGTGGCTTTCTGGTTTCGTGGTCGCTGAAATCAAGCGAGCGAAAGTTTTTTTGTTCTAAATTGCATTTTCAATTGAACTTCTTTCCAGAATTCGTCCAATTCTTATCCGATGTTTATGTCGCCTGTCGATCGAGCCCACCGAGTCGCTCGCAATCACGTGCGTTTTTTTCCTTTCGAGCGTTTTTGGAACACTTGGTCAAGCATTCAACGGCTGAAAAAACATCGTAAAAAATAATCCACAAAGTTATTCTGGAAACAATATGAATGATGAATTGTTTTGCTTCAGTAATCCAGCACACCCGATGCTTGAGCTGCCGTTAGCACACACCGATGCAGAGTCGAGCATGACACTGTTCACTTACATGGACGAGCAAATGTGCGCGGGGCGTAACAGGTGGGTGTTTACGCGTCACAACCACGGCATTGTTTCAAAAAAAACCGTGCCCAAAGTTTGCAACTAGAGCCAGGCAAACATGATTCATCACGCAAATCAACCACGTTGTATGATTGTTCTCTACATTTCGGCGTGGCCTAGAGGAATGGCCTCATCAGTGATATCCCCTCTTGAAATGCAACATATTCAAAATGATTTATTTGATCTAGCAAACTGATCGAGGGAATGATGGTGCTACGTGTATTGCAACAAAATTCGTTTGCAAAAAATGTGGTCGACAAAATTTAAAGTAGCAGTTAGCGCAGCAGAAACTAAAAATTGCAAAACAAAATGGTCTGCATCTATCTTTTTCAGACCGTCATTATACCGGCTGTGTCTTCGTCTGCTGTTTCATTCGAACCTGGCATATCATGTCAAATGCGACGTCGTTTCCGTCCTTTTGCATTCGTCCAATCAGGATGGATCGCGAATCGCTGGCAGTGTTCGTGCGCTCCACAGCGTTTGCACTGCATTGCTGTCGTCGAAAGTGAGTGTGTTCTAATTCTCTATTTTTTCTCGCCATCAACGTTTCGCTGTGCAAGCCTTTGGGTTCGGACTGCACTGTATTTTTACTTGCTTAGTTGATTCATGTCTTGGTTCGTACAATCTGCATGCCATGACTTGGATACAACCAATCAGCAAGTTGCACTTTCGTGCAAGACTGGATTGTATCCGCTCTGAATTTTTTTGTTTGTTTTTTTCAGAATTCTGAGTTTGACGGCTCAAGCTTCGCATCTGCCGTTTTCCGTCGGCTCGCAACGGCGGTGCAAAACGCCGGGAAAATCGCTCATTTCGACATGCTACTGTGGCTGCTCGTGGAATATCCGGATTTGTGTGCATCCGAAACAGTTTCTGTCGCTTTATTACCGCTCTACGAAGAACTTTCCACAAAACAACCATTGAACCAGGGAACTTTTGTGAACGTTTGCCTGTTCACGTCTGTAATTTTAAAAGAGCTACCGATCAACCGGGTGAAGTGGTGGCTGCAGAAAATTGGTGTGTTTTGCTTTTTTGTGGTTTAATTTTTTGGCTTTCAATATTGGGCGTTGGGCTGACGGACGCCACTACGGCAGCAGATTTGCTGGCGACACGCTGATTGGCTGCGTTCCGGGACACGCTGATTGGTTGGACAACCACACTCAATACAGCGTTTGTATTCTCTCATTTGGTCTGCTGACTAGATCATTGATTACAAGATAGCATGACGAATTCAAGTTCATCCAATCATCAGCGTATTATTTGAAACGGGGTTTTACCATGACTTATCCATCCAACTGAACGTTATTGCGCAACCCTCACAGAAACAAACGTCGCGCACCACTTTACAGTCACTCCGCTGTTGTCCTGTTCCCATTGCCAGTCTCACGTCGGGGCACTGTTCATTCCACCGATCATACGTTGGTACACTCTCGCTGGTGAATGCGACAAATTGGCGTTACTGACCACAAAAACAGACGAGCAAACTGATTTGAGTTCGTTGAAAGTGCTCCTGCAACAAACAATGGTGGCGTTGGAAAAGTCGATGAAGGATAGTGCCGAACGAAACTGTGCACCGGCAGATGAGGAACTTGTCGAGGTACATTCTTTCTTTTTTGGGGTGGGGCGAATGGCGTTTCGTTTGAAAATTGAATTTCCGAAGACGCACGTTGAGCATTCGCTTATTGTGTGACAAACGCCGATTTTTGTCTTGCGGTTTGGTTGTTCCAATATGAAGCAGTGAATCGGAGTTTTTACTCTCAGTGATCAAAATCATAAAAGACAACAATTATGGACTACTCCGGTTTTCAGGATTGCCTTCTCTCTCACTGGGCCGTGCTTTCCAACTTGATGAATTCGATCGATAAAAATGAAAGTTTACGGTGCCAGTCCGTTTTTGGGGACCTTTTACTGAAGAACAGTGAAATCAGCCAAATGTCACATTTGAAGATTATGCAGTTGCATTTGGTTTCGGCGGTTCTTTTGACAAGCGACAATTGGGCGACGATTAATTCGTGCGTTCAGTTGTTGGCGAACGCGTTGTTGACGGCGAATTTGGTTGGAGTTTTGGGGGGATTTTTATTTTGCTTTGACTGGTTTTTCGAGAGAGCTGTTGCTTTTGAACACTGGTGACTTTGGCTGATTCAATGATCGGCAGTTCGTTTTTTTATAATTCACGGCATACAAATTCACGTTTTCTCTCATGATTCCATGTCGCAACTCAATTTTTTTCAAAAGAAAAGATGAAAATACAATAGTCGAAAAAAAAATTCAGGTTTCGTACGTTCTCCCAGTGATTGTTCGCCGCTATGCCAAGGAGCCATCAGTCGAACTGAAAAATCGTCTTTTACTCCTGACACCATCACTCGCTGTTCATCGCGTTTGTTTCTTGATTTTTTGTTTCTGGTTGCCAAGATTGCTCAGGTTTGTTGGTTGGCCAGTTGGCCACACAATCCAATGCACCCGTTCAGCGTATCTGATACAATATGGCCGAATATCGATAAATTAGACATTGCTTCATTGAAGTGACACCAGTCGCAGACTAGCAGTTGTGTTTTTCAAGAATGCCAAATTGTTTTCCAATCGTGTATGCATGGAAGAAAAGTCGTTCTGAAATTGGATTGAATGAAACCACTGGAATATATAAAGGAGCACCCGGGCTTCGGATCAAAACTTTTGCAATTTCACAAATTGTAGAAAAAAGGCGAAACCAATCGTTTCTATTTCTCCAGACAAACACCGCCTCAATACTAAAATTCCTGCTGGCGCTTGCGCAACAGAAGCAGAATCCGTCCGCGCTTGCTGGCTTGGCCGAACTGTGCAGTCGATATCCGCAGTGTTTGCCGCAGATCGCCGTTTCCGGCGGCCTCATCGACAGCAACACGATTGCCGCTGGCTCGCTCGAGTGGTGTACCGCGAAGGTGCACTTCATGGAACACTTGTGTGTCGAGTGGTTGGTTTCCGTTTCGGTTTTGTGCCTTTTGTTGGTGGTTTCATTCGTTTTGCTTCTGTTGGTTTCATTCGATTTGCTTCTGTTGAAGTTTGTTTTTTCGCTCAATTGGTGAGTGCAACCATTGGATGGAAAACACCTGTGATAATAGCATTTTGAGGAGCACTGTATCACGCCACTGCTGAGTGATCGTATAGCGCCGTTTTTCAGCGCCGACCTGTGCGGCGAGTCGTTGGTGCCAATTTTGTCGGAACTTTTGAACAAGGACGCCACGTCAGACGCGTTGGTCGTGTCCGCCATTGACGCTGTGACGTCGCTATGTAATCATGATGTGAGTGATTTGTGCGCACCTATGTTTTCCGACCGCTCCGCGTTATGCGTTATTCTTTCTTCCCCCTTCCGCCCCGTTGGCCGTTCGCGCCGCTTCCCGGTCGGGGTTTGGTTGGTTCGCGGCTGCCGGCTCTCCGTGTTGCCCCGCGCGTGGCGGTGCGTCGTGGTGCGCCCTTCGCCCGGGGCCCTCGGCGCCTATTTTCGGCTGTTTAAACCTCAGTGTGTCTTAGGAAAAAATATGGCGTGCACCCGCGCACTGCGCTCGCGGGGGTTTTGTTACGCACGTGTCCAGGGGTGTCTTCCCCTCGTGGCGTCCGCAAATGGAAGTTAGGAATATTACTTATGATAGGAATAATACTTTGATGCTTGAGAAGTGCGTTGTGTGCATAAGGACAGTTTCGAAACCATACAGTTTCAACATGAATGTCATCATTTTTCCTCTCCAACGACCAACGTAGACCAACCGCGACGCAGCGCTTTGTCGCCTCTGGTCGGTGGCATTCGGTGCGGAGGGTCAGCCTGGCTCAAATGCGGACAACGCAGTCGTGCGACGTGCTGCCTTCGAATCGTTGGCTCAGTTTCGACCGGACACCCACTTCACCGTCGCACAATTGCCGGATCAGGTCGGGTTTCGGTGAAAAAAGTTTCGTTTCCGAAATGATAGTATTAGCTAGTGAGTAGTTATTTTATTCTTGAAATGCCGGAAGTTTGCGTTTGCTTGAAAGCATTGCTGTTTCTTTTGTTGCAGCATCGCAGCGACGTTTTGACGAGACATCTGAGAATAACGGACACCGATGCAGTGCCGAGCGGTTGGATGGTTGAGATGCTGCTGGAAAAGACGAACGATGAGTGTTGGGTGGATCAGGGTGTGTTTGCACAATGGACTTAAAAAGACCGAACTTGGTGGTCGATTTGCGATTGGAAATGGTGTTTGTGTCGGCTCAACAACGAAATCGTTTTTTGAATGCATATTTTTCGTATTTTTTGCCAACCAGCCATGTTGTGGCATCTGATCGATCCCAAAAAAAATAATCCAGAACGCTAGCCGCGCTACCTGTGTCCAACAGAAAGCGGTTACACTTCATCGAAATCAAGTGCAACCACAGCAAACGCAGTCGACCTGCAGTTGCCGCATAATACGGGCCAGATGAAATGCGCGAATGCGACAGAGAACAAGAAAACAGTTTTTAAAATTCAGGTGGGTCAAATCGACTTTTATGTCGCCTTCTGACGTTCGACCTGCACAATCAACCGCGATCGGTCTACAAAAAAACTTGGCGCCAGCCGCGCGCCGCCGCCGTCGCGCAGTCGATCGAGCTGGCAGAGCAGCTGGCGCAGCACGCGTCGCCCGCCGCGATGCACGTTCACGGTGGGTGTGTCACAGACGACTGTTGCAGCTGGAACGTTTGCACGGGCGCGCCAACGTCACTTGTGAGCGGTGTTGACATGCCTTTTCTGTATAGTGATGTTGGCCGGGGTCGCGCTGAGAATCAGTTTAGTCGTTACACCGAACTTCTTGAAAGTCTGCAATGGCGGTGTGCCATAACGGTCTAATAGTGGTTGTTGTATCTATGTATTGGTTTTTTACCGCCGCCGGCAAAGTGAAAGTTTTGGTGATTGATTGTTAGTAATTTTGTCCACTTTGAAACAAATCATTCAATTTCAGTGTTTTTATACCAAATTTTATGTGCTTTGTAAATACATTCATAACAGCAGTTTCTAGAAAAAATATTGTTATATCTGTTTTAGCTATTCTACTGTGCGCTTGGGAGCCCGGCGTTGTTGAGTTCAATGCAACTTCAACCGAACCGCAGCACAAACGTACGATTTTGCAGTACGGACGAAAATACGTCGATATGCTGAGTAGACTCATAAAGCAGGTAATGTGACGTTTCTGGAAAATGTTTTGTCGGGGTTGTTAGAATGTTTACGCTTTTTGATTGTCACATTTGCAGGAATAAAAATAAAATAAAAAACATTTTTTTCCACCAGGTACGGCTTGACCCCTCCGACTGGCGCATGTTCAACGTCACCATAGAAGGATGGGCTGCGTTCATGAAACGGCTGTATCCGACGCTCGTGAATGCTAGTGGTTCTTCCGTTGTTAATTTTGTTGGACAGCTCCAGGAAAAAATCAGGAACAAAATGAATGATAGTTCCGTTCAACTAAACTGATTGACCCCTTTTAGAGTCGCATCTGCCAACTTGACTTGGATGATTCGCAGAAGGTGTCACGCGACGAGCAAATGAAAACCGCCTGGTTGTGGTCTGTGTGCACTTTATGTTTTTTTCTCTATTTCACTTTTGTGTGACACAATGGCATTCAATGGATAAAAATAAAAACCGTAAGGCCAGTTGTATTACGGAAACCAACATTTCCTAAATCGTGTAATGCGTCCAGTTCTGTTTTGCAGGTCTCGAAACCAAATCGTCAGCTGTTTGGAGCGCAATTTCAACGAGAGCGTCGGCGCACAAATGAACGCCTGCCTGGCGCTTGCTGCATTGGCGAACGCCATTGACGAGGTGGGCGAAAGACCGTCGTGCGACATACCTGCTGCTGAAGTGAAACAGCTGCACAGACACGACAACAGCAATCGTGGTCTGCTGCTGAAACACGCATTGTAAAGGCCCGTTTATGCCTGACGTGTGCAGACGTACGTCAGATATGAACGATGGTATGCAATAACACGAGACCTAAAGTGACGTGACGTGCCGTACATGCATACGTCTGTATGAACGGTAATATGCAATAACACGAGACCTAAAGTGACGTGACGTGCCGTACATGCATACGTCTGTATGAACGGTAATATGCAATAACACGAGACCTAAAGTGACGTGACGTGCCGTGCCGTATGTGCGTCAGGTGTAAACGGGCCTTAACACAATAGGTTGAACATTAGAACGTGCGCTTTTGCTTCAGCATACAACCGTTCATGTTGACATTGGCAGAACGTAAAGTAAGACTTCATGATATAAGCTGGCTGGACCAGTTTCTATTGCCGATTTCAGTACGTTCACGAGACGCACACGAGTGCCGGCGTTGGCTCTTATGTGGGTCATGCTCAATGGGCTCTGGCCGTCGTGGAAACGTTGGTGGCAATGGCTCTGCGACAACATTACCACCCTGTTACGCAGTCGTTGTTCTTCAGACAGTTGGTCGGTCATTTTTGTTTGGGCTTCGTTTGCAGTTCGCCATTATGACTGTTTTTTTTTGTTTCGTTCAATTTGCCACAGTAAATTCAGCCTTCAAATGCACCAGCTGTGGTTGTGTTGTTGAATCAAGACGATAATTATTTTAAAAAAAACTATGTTGACAGTAAATACCGAACATTACCCCCGACCAGTTTCCAAATAATCCCCCCACAAATAATCCCCCATGGGGGTTAATTGGAAACCTGTTTGAAACACATACCCAGCGATATCAGTGGCTGGTTGCAGTGAAAATGATGAAATTGTGCTACCAAAGGCCCCAAATGAGTGAGTTAATAGTAATTTCATTACAAAAGGCTGTTATAAAAGGAAATTTCTATGTAGAGTAGAAGTTTCTACGACTTTCTTGCCTGCCATGCAAGGTATTTTTGCCATTTTTCAACAAACCCCCACCCCTAGAATTTTTTGTAAATAAACCCCCCCCCCACCAATAATCCCCCCCCACCAATAAACCCCCACCTCTAAAAGTCGCTGACATATTAATCCCCCATGGGGGTTTATTGGGGGTAATACGGTATTTATCTTTGAGGCAGTGCAGCCCAGCCAGTCTATACTGGTGTTTTCCTTGCTTATTTGCTTGTCCGTTCCTACCCCATTCAACCCCGCCCGGTCCATTCACTTTCCTTTTTTTATTATTTTTTTTTTTTTTTGGGTTGTTGTGGTGTGGGTTTGTTTTTTTTTTGGGGCACATTTTTTTTTTTTTTTTTATACAAAAAAAAAAAAAAAAAAATTTTTTATAAAAAATTTTTTTTTTTTTTCCAAAAAAAAAAACGCCGGCGGCGGTGATGCGCTCCCGCCCCCCGAAAAGTGAATATTCGTCTGAAAACCGATTGCTTTTCAAATTTTTCCCACAAAATAAATCATCATGAACAAAATTTTCAATTAAAAATCAAACACAACAACATTTTAGTTGTCGTCGTTGCCGTCGCCGTCGTACTTGTTCGGAAACTGAACTTGTGCCTTTAGAAACAGCTGCTTTTAGTTTTTCTGCATCTTTGAGCTGTTTATAGACAATTTGTTGCAGTTTAAAAATACGGAACAGCAGCTTTCATGGCCAAATTTTTGATTCACATTTGTCACCGTCGTCGTCGTTCTTTTTTCTGAAAAAAATAATAATTCGCCTTAAACTTTACTTTTTTTAATTTTTCTGCATTGCATAAATCACAAACAAGTTTTGTCCATTGAAAATTCAAACATTCATCAACACAAACACTCAAAAATTAGAAATTTAAAAAAAGCAAAGTGCAATTTGAATGGCCCGCGTTTGAATCTGATTACGGTAACGCACCAGCCAATCAGCTAATGCCCGAAATTATCCAGTCCGACTATATGTCAGTAATCTAGAGTTTGGTAAAGCGATAACACTGAAACCAATAACATGAAGAAAAGCAAGCAGTCTGGAATTGTGTTCGTGACTCCAAATCTGGCACATGTTGGCTGATGGCATCTGACTCTGGCCGTTTGTTGTTGCTTATATTCGACCACAGCTGTTGTTTCAAGAAATTGTTCCAAGAATTTAATGAAATAAATTTAAAATTAAATAAGTAAAATAAATTTTTTTCATCTTCATTTTCCAGACACAAGTAAAACCGCCAGTATCTGTGGTTGCAACCCTGGCCGTCGCGGGAACCTTTCGGAGGCTGGAAACGTTGCTAGCGGACAGTCCCGTTGGTAAAACTGTCCAAGAACAATTGACAAAGTTTCTCCTTGACTCCGAACACGCCCAACAACCGCAACATGCGATTGCTGCTGTTTGCTATCCAATGGCTATTGGGACATTGGCTGGTGAACTGGTTAGTGCGCTTTTTATGTTCGCTCTATCTTCAAAAAAAAATCTTTTGTTGCGCAGCCTGCGGGAAAGGTTAAGAATAAGTTAACCAAACGTATTTCTCACTTTCCTTACTTTTCTCACAAAAGAAGCGAAAAATTCTCCAAAACTGTCAGTCAGTCAGGCACGTGGATTGTTTGATGACTTTACTGTCACATCGCATGTAAACATCAAAGACAAATGAGACGACACTGTCAATCCTGTCAATCGCAAACTAAACACGATGTTACAAAAAAGTCGCCAAGTTGGCAGTTTCTTGACATTGCGACGAATCGTCGTCGTGCCGTTTGCGTGGCGGATAACAGACCTTTACCACAATGAACATGATCGCCTGGAAACTCAAATGCATCATGGAAGCACCAAACCAGAACAAGAAAATCAGAAAAACGACGAAGCTCGTAACCTGTATCAAGGACATTATAGAAGCACCAAGGAACAGGCCAAGCTGGCCGCCGATCTGCGACACGAAACCGTCGAACGTAATGGACGGTTTCTCAGTTACGATCGTATACTGTAAATTAGAAGTACAACTCTTTTTTAAATAAGTTTTAAATAAAACAAAAAGCTGTTCAGCCGTTGAAATGATTGCCGGTCATTCATTCCGGAGAAACAATTGACCAATAGACCATTCTACTTGCATATCGTGGAAAGTGACCGTCAAAGCGATGGAGTCATCCGAGATACGATGAATATGTTCTCTATCCGTCGCAGTTAACGCGCTCGCTCGCAAGCCGTCCGCTGAAACGTTTCGGGTTGGACTGGTTTGTTCATTCCAAATAAAAGGCTGATGAGAAAAAGACCACACTCACAAAATATTTTAGAGTAACTCATGGACGTTTCATAGTGCCAGTACTCGCAGTTCGGTTTACACCGCTGCGCGCAGTCGTCCAGTAGCATGTAGGAGAGATTCTCCAAACATCTCAACTCCTCGATCGACATGCACACGACGTAGTCGCTGATAATGTTTTTTGAGAAACGTTCGGTTTTTTGCTCGATTTCGGGCTTGTTCAATAGCGAAGCAATTCCTACGGCGCGATACCTTCTGGTCATGAACTCCATCGGAACGAACGGCCCACACTTGCACCGATTAAACAGTATGTTGTACGCGCAATCAACTCTACAGATTCAGTTGGTCGAACATTACGAACTTCGCATAGTTTTGATAATTTGAATGAGTGTCTTTGATTCAAGTGCGCTTGCGTCCTCTAACCGGCATGTCGTGTCAGAATACGGAAACGAGCAGATGTGCCGTTCGATGTCGTGGAGGCAGTGCTTCGCCGCTCCGGAAGATTCCAAGTGGAAATGCGTTGGCTTCAGGCGAATTGTGGCGCTGACGCCGCGTGGCACGTCCAGTCCGCCGCCTTCGATTGGATTGAACCGCCGTTGCACTCTCACCTTCGCAAGTGAAGATTTTCGGGCTAATGGAAATAATTGGCTGGGTGCCCTGCCCACAGGAAACTGGATTTCCTGTTTGCCTGACACTTGCAATGTGTCGAATAAAATCAAATCATGATAGTCTTCTCAGGTGAATTGCGAATGTGCATAAAATTGTGACAATTTCAAATTACCTACATTGACGCCAGTTTCGGCCTTCGCGTGATCTGGCCATTCTATTCTCGGATCGAACACCATCAACACCGAAAACCCGCCGTACAACGACGATTTGACTGAAATTCTGATAACTGTATACGCGAAGCAAGCAAGTTTGTGATTCATCTTGAGTTTTGTTACAGTTTCACGCCACGCAAGTCACCTCCAGCGGTTTTGTTGAATAGAAAGCAACGACCGTATGCTGGATCATGCACAGGAATGAGCGTTTCATTGCATTCGTGAGAGTCGAGCTCGTACCAACACCCATGAAATGTCTGCAAAAGCGTCATTTCTAAAATATGGCCTTTTCAACAAACACCGGGACTATTTTCTGAACAAGAAACCAAAAACCAACCGAATCCACGTCGAATCCAACCGTGTCGAGGAGTCGTTGCGCGTGTAGCGATCGATGAGAGTGAATGTAATGTTTCACGATTTCAAAGTTTGCCGCCAATAAATCAGTTTCGTTCGGCTGCTTGCCATGTATCGCGCTAAGTTCCATCAGAACGTCATCGTATATGTCATTGATATCGCCATCAGAAATATTCAATTCTGACCGCATGAACGTTCTAGCAGCTTCAATCCATGAATAGTTACTGGCGAGGGTCAGCTATATAGCATGGAATAGATTGAAGAGCGTCGAAATTTGAAATCGAAAGGAAAAACAATACAGCCAATATTCATACGAATGGAATGCGCGCCAACGTTTGGAGATAACGCTTGTTCAGCCAACCAAATTGTTTCGATGCTGCTAATTGAATTAATTTCATATCCGTTGGAACTTCGAGTGCAAAGTTGACGAGCGATGGTGGTAACTGAGCCTGATAGTTTCTCAAGTTTTGAGTGAACAGCAAGTAATTATCGTTTGTCTTTTGCCTTACCTGTTTTACTTTTGTTGCGTTTACTATTGACGACGGACAAATTAATATGTTCGGAAGGTCCATCGTTGAGTTCGTTCGATAGTTGAATGTTGTTATAACTGGACTCGCTTGATAGTCTAGTATCACCTATAACACATTTTCGAAAGAATCAATGAATTTTCGATTAAAAACCATCCGCAGCAACGTAGTAAGTGTCAAACCTGACAAATCTCGTAGCAAGCGCCAGTAAAAGCGCCGATAATGATCACTATCCAAACTGCGGTTAGCATTGGTCGACCCTGTCGTTTGTGCTGGATGAACGCCGCAAATCCATGCACGGTTGTTTCTTCACAGAACTCCTCACTGTGCTTTACGAGGTGTTGCTTCACACGATGCTTCTCCAGATGTTGTTTCACACGGACACTCATATTGTTTTGTTTATCTTTAGAATATGCCTTAAAAGAAACGTGGTGGCCAAGGGATATTGGGTTCGGAGGAGACGTTTGATGTCCCCAAATTTTCTCAATGCGTGGTTTTTTGGGTGGCGGCCAAGTCAAAGCAAAACGAACAGCAGTTTAGAACTGCTCTCTCGATAAAATGCAACAGGATAAAGTTGTTGGACAAGACAACACTTTAAGACAAGTCAAGAGTTTGACAACAATGTAGCAAGTGCAAATGTTACACAACAGACAACGGGCAAAGCTATGTTTGTTTGAAATGATTTCAAAAAGCAGCAGCATTATCACGCGCTGAAATCTGCAAGATTGATGATCATCATTCTGGAGGATAAATTGATATAGGGTTAAGCGAAGCTCTTATTTTATTTAAAAAAAACGTGCGGTGCCACCTGACGGTATTCAAACTGAATGGATTTCCTCGCTCCTTGTTGTTTTGTTGGCATAAATTAGCTGATTGCAAGGTTGCTTTCTACGCTCTAAAAAATAACGCGTTCTCGTCGTAGTATCACTGTGCGGTATGTTTTCACACAACGACCCAAGCTCCATTTATATATGAGTTGCCATTAAAATTCAACGCAATTTCAGACCCACTGAAGTGTCCAGTTTTATTTGGATTGCATGGAGAAACCGCCTTGTACACAGGGAACTCAAAGTGTATGATACAGGAGATGTCTCTTAGATGTGTCTAATGTAACTCTCATCCGGCAGTCATTTTAGCAAACATGAGCAACTGAAATAGCCTAAAGATGTACATCGGGCAGTAAATCACCTCATGTCAACACTGACATTAACCGTACAGAAATTTCACGGTGCAGTTGTGAAATTTCACATCTGCGATACGTTAACATCATAATTGTCTGTAAATGTTATAAATATCTGACGGTTAACTTTACGTCGCACATAAACGGCGTCAGCAAGATGTGTCATAAATCTGCGGCAGATCAATGGGCTTATTGTGCGGTTTGAGCGCATCAGACACATACAGACACATCACACATAATATTAACCACATTAATGAGCACAAGCATCATCAGTGAAAACAACTGTTAATGTGACATATAATGTAAATCTGCAAAGCCACATAACAATTTGGCACATTTCAGAAGACCTAAGTGACATCTGTATTATACACTTTGAGTTTCCTGTGGTAACTGTCACTGACACGTCGATTGAACGAAATGCTTTTACAGAAAAACTCAGCGTTTTTCGAAAATTTTGCGTCAGCCCAAATTATTTTGCGTCATTGACGCGCGATTTTGCGTCAGAAAAAAAACTGAAAAAAATGCACATTTACAGAGCCCGTCCGCCAGCGACCGAGCAGCGGCTTGTCTGCAACGCTTGCTCGCGCTTCTAAACGACTCTTCTCCATCGGTTGGCGTGTATCTCGGTGTGATGCGATGCCCAAACTCCACCGAGCTACTCGATGCGCTCATTCACCAGCTTCACGTGGAATGTGCAGTGGAACTGCGATCGGCAACACTCGACTGTGCACAGCATGCGATGCAGCGGATTCTGGCGCAAAACTGGCGCCGTATGGAGGCGACCGTGAGGCGGGAGACGTTGATGCAGCTCAGAGAACTTGATGTGAGTGTCTCTGGTACTATTTGTGTCAAATCGAGTTGAATTTGGTTGGTTTACGGGTTTTTCATGAACTTTTTCCACTAACGTAAAAAATACACTGGTTCGAATGTTTTTAGCACCATTGCTGAAAGAACACTGCTGCGGAATAACTATCCTTTTATCACAGATCCGAACAAACCTTTCCAGCTGCAAGCGGACGCCGCTCCGGAGCTTGCTGCGTACCTCGATGCGCAAACCGCGAACGGGGATCACCGGGTTGCGATCGATCTTAAGCAACGCATTGCGGACGTGTTGACGGACGCACCGAACACACGAACGCTGCTGCTTGGTGCTCGTATCAGAGCGGTCGTCGGTGCTTGTGTCGATCTCGATGGTTGGTACAGTCGAACTCGAAGTTATAGGGAATCAGCTGATTGGTTGGTTTGGTGGTCACGTGCATGCATGCTTTCTGTGCAAACCAAACTCCGCCCCACGTTAATTTTTGCACAGAAAACATGCAGCACGTGATCACCAACCAACCAGCTGATTCCCTATAATTTAGAGTTTGACTGTAGACGCTCTGTGGGGCCGCAAAATCGGTGTCTGTATTTTTTTTTGTTTTCACAGCCTTCAAGGAACCACCAAAAACATGAGACTTCCCATGTATCAATGCCGTATGATTTGCAGCCGACCTGTATACCATTGACGTAAGCTGAGACGGTGCTATTTTTACTATTTTTGCGGCTGACACCTGATTCACTGCAGCAAAAGTGCTACATTTTACCAGCTTGGTGGTTTGGTCGAGCCTATCGATGTTCTTTTTAATTTCAACTTTCTTCTTTCAGACGTGACCACTGTTTTAACTGCGTTGTGTGCCGAAATGAAACGATCCAACAAAGTGCCGTTGCCGGAGGTCGTTCAATCAGCGATTGTGCTTGCTGCTTCGGAGTTGTTGCTTCTGCACGCTTACTTAATTAGACAGCGCGTTAGTTCACTTCATAATGTTTACTTCGGTCGGTTTCTCTGAACAAGGTCATGAAAGAATGTTTTTTTGAATGCGAAAAAACGGCTGTTGATACTTTTTTTCAGTTTCGATCAATACCAGACTCGCTTTTTTGCCTCATTTTTCCATGTAGGGCAAACTTGCGCCGCCAGACTACTCGTATCTCGCCGAGTCCTCTGCACTTCGCGCGCTCGTGCATTGGCTGACGCAGAAGACGAAACGCCACAAGAAACAAGCGAAGCTGGTCGCCTCTGCTGGTTGCATCCTTGAACGAACCCTGAACGCTCTTCAATGCGTCATTCATGCACGCACGCATTGTGGCAAACGTTTGCCGCCGTTGGATTGGAATGCGATCCTTGATGCGTTGAGGTACTTTGTAAAGTCCTAGTCATACTTCGTCAGTAATGTCCAGTGTCGGCAATGAACGTTCAATGGTACAGAGGCTGGTCGGAAGGTCGGCGAAAATTCTATGCGGTGCGTCAGAGGTGCACGAGAGCCATTTTCATGCCTGTGCCTGGTAGGAAGCCAGACCGGCCAAAAAGAGGTGATCTGGTTGGCGAAATTGCTGAATGGATGAAGAATATATGATTTCTTCGACTGGCCGCTCCAAATTTTTGGGGTATCCTGGTAGATGATGCCTGTTCCAATGCCTGTTACGAACGGCCAACATGCCTGTTCCTAGGTAAGCCTCGGAACAGGCATAACAGGCTCGCATGAATGTCTGGGGTGCGTGTTTGTTTGTTTATAGACTCAGCGCAAACGCTTAGCCTTAGACTGTGTTATCACTGTTTAAAGAATGAGACTTATCAGGGCAAGCTGATTGATTACACACATGACTAGTAATCATATCCGGATCATCACTTGTGCAGCACTCTCCAACAATCACCGATAGCTGACGAGCGCGAAAATGCGGAATTGACCACCATCTCGCTGAAACTAGCTGTGCTCGAACGAAACAGCGCACTGGTCGGTCGACTGGAGTCGCTTCTACGGTCGCCACCAACGATCGAACTGGCCTCTTGGTTGTGCCGAAACGCGTTGGATTTCGCCAATGCCTGCGAGCCTTCGATTTTCGTCGATTCACTCTGTCACGCACGCACGATTCGTTGGTTGCAGTCGGAGGTGTGCGAAATGCACAAATGCAATATTTTTTGATAGTCAGCTGATTTTGGATATGTTTGAATTGGGTTGGTCTGCTGGTTGATTTGAAAGTGGAATTTTGGCTTTATGAAGCTCTTGTATTGTAATAATGCAGTTTTTTTCGACGCGTTTTTCTGACCCACTATTTTTGCACAATCTGTCCGAACAGCGTTCGCTTGCGACTATGCAACTTCAGATAGATAGAACTACTGCGCGTTGGTGTGGAAGAGTTGCAGCGCCTGCTGACTGAGTAGGACTACACTGTTCCCGTCTTGCAAATGGTGAATCACCGGTTGAAATATTATACAGGTTGCCGATGCTGTTCTCGCGATCATAAGTGAAGCGCAACAGCAGCAACAAAACCAACCGGCAACATCATCATCATCAACAACGACGCACTACGAAACGGTGCTGATGTGTCTCCATCAGCAGCTGATCCGAGAGTGGCTGCTCGATGATGGTGATGATAACGATGATGTTCCAACAACAGATCACTCTCATCAACCATCATCATCATCGCACATCAACGCACATCAGCAGACGGCCTTATCGCGGATAGCGCGCGTCTGCCCGGAACACTGGCTGTCGGATGCACTGCTCGCCTCATCAACCAAGCTTGATGTGATCGATGATGAGACGGAAACACTGAAGCAGATCATGCGTCGAATCAGACTGAACGCGTACGCGATGCCACGAGAGCCGCCGTCTAATCGAACACTGGTCGACTGCGATCGGTTGCTGGTTGATGTGGCAGAGCTGATGCATAGGAACGCTGATAGCTGGTAACGTTGGTTTGGTGATTTGCTGAGCACTTGTATTCGGTTTTTTGGAGCCAAAATCATTTTTTGCTGTGTGAATTGAGCACAGCTTACTCGAGCTAATTGTTGCTTTGGCGAATATCTAGCCGAAGTTGTAAATTGTTGATGTGTGCGCTTTTTGTTTCTTTTGCTCATTTCATTCTGGTTTTTGGTCCCACTGCTTATTGTGTAGTATCGTTATTGTGGAGTTATCGATTGGTTGCAGTGTTGCACGGTCGCTTTGTCTATTGCGGCACTGGCTGAAGAAGTGGAGGCCGTCGCCAATGGACTGGTTGCTCTTGTTGTTAAACGCCACTCACATGCGATTTCGAACGACGCCGCATCATGTTGCACCATCGAAAATACCAGATGAACTGATTGATGATGGTGGACAGCAGCAGCAGGTGGGAAGATTGCCTTTTTCGCTGTTTCATTACATTGTTTTCGTTTTCAACATGACTTTTCTGGCAATCTGTGTTCATCGAAAACAGTGAAACAGATAAAAAAATCGATCACAACTATTTTAAACGCACAGCAGAACGTCGCGTGTTCGTTTGTGCTGCTGTTTGCAACAACACTCGCTGCAGTGACTGGCGTGAACAGCGCTGATAAAAAGCTGGATGCAAAATCAGCGACGGAGCACACAGCCGAGAAGAATGAAAGTACGAGTAAGTTGTTTTACCGACGAATGTTTTTCGTAGTTGCTTCACTTTCGAAATATGCTTTACTGCGCTCTGCAGCAGAATGCACAACGCGAGCGACTGCTCACTTTGCGAAATCCTGTGCCACCCTGTATCTCGTTCGTGCGGTGACGTCGCTGCGCGTTTGGTTGGCTGACAGTGGCAGCGACGCGAACGTCGAAGCATCCATTGAAGTTCAATTCGCTGCTTACCTTTTTCGTTTTGTATTTTTAAGGAGGTTTTTTAAAGTCCAATAAAGTAATTCCAACGTGATTCCAGCCGTTGATCAAGTGCCTTTTGGACGTGCTACCAGCGCTACCGGCGAATCGATCGGTCTTTAACGTAGCTTTAAACGATGTTGTGGGTAAGTGTTTATCAGTCAAAGAAGAATAGTAAACCTTGAAACGAAATAGTCGCAGTTTATCAGTACAACGCAACTAGTCCGCTTGTACTCGTACTCCTAATTTGAAACACATTTTGTCGTTTTTTTCTCAGAAAAATGTCTGCTTACACTTTTGGCAACCAACGGCGACGCCGTGTTACGAATCGCAGATCATCGACGGTTTTTCGACACACTGAAACCGTAAACTGGCAAAAGTGAAATCAGTTTTTGGTGTGCTTTCTCGGTGAAGTCAGACTCTCTGCTCAGTCAGTCAGGCCGCAAGAAATTTCGTCACACAGGAAAATGTGGAAATTGTTAATTCAATTAATTTTCCTATCAATTCTCAGGTGCCTTTTTGTCTAGCCAATTCAAGTTAGGCACCAGAACAACGTGAGACGGTTGTCAATAGCTATCCAAACACAAAGATGTAGATGTAATACTGACAGTATGCAGGTTGCGTGAATATCATAGTTTTGAAACAGCATCAAAATGATCTATGCAATACATGTATAGGAGTTGCACGTGCATAATCAAGTTGTTACGAGACACGAGTAATCACAACGGTGGAAGACATTCTTCAATCAGCGACCGTCAGCAGCTGAAACGTCCAGTCCTAACAAGAAACCGTTTGAAAAAAACCGTCGAAACAACCTATGATTTCGCCAATTTTGAACGCGTGCTATCAGACACACACACGCGGCAAAAAAAAACCAGATACGAATGCTGTTTCATGTCATTTACCCTTTGACATTAATGACGGGCGTGATAATGCACGTGCACACAAATAAACTGAAGAAAAGTGAAACGCACGGTTAAGAAAACGTAGCGCATTCCGAATGTGAAGTTCTGAAAATAAACTGCCGTTTTTCAGTCCGACCAGAAATTCACTTTATTTTACATTGTACAGAAAAAACGGACCATTTCAGTCGGCGAGAAAAAAACGGTGTTGTATTTCTTGTGTATTCTTACAAAAATAGTTTTCATTTTTTGGGTTAAGGTTGATATTGTACGAGCGTAAATTGGTTTTGTTCAGTGCGTTTTCTCATTTTGTAAAACGTGCAAGGAGTCGACACACATGAGTGACAAGAACAACAGTGATAGTTGCGACGTTGTGTTGATATATCACAATTGTTCCGGTACGCGAGGCACCATGGAAAGTCGTCGTGTTAGCTGGTATTAAAAGAAACGCTACACCTTAAAATTTACGATCAGTTTCAAATAAATATCATGCGTATATTCGATGAGCGTCGACGACTGCTGTTCTTCGAAAGCGTTACCTATTATTACTATTATTGTTGTCTCGTTGTGTTATTGTGCAACGGTTTCCACGTTGCTTCGCCATCCGATTGCTTCGTCGAGCTGAACCACGTGCTTGTGGGCACCGCACACCAGGTGCACGGACGACTGGGGCTGGCCGAATGCGTCACGCAGTGCAACCGTATTGCATTCTGCAAGTGAGCGCCCCGTTTGCACGCGCATCTGCTGATATGCACATGTTCGTGCAATTATCGATGCACATGAACAAACCCGTGCACACAGAGCAAAAAGTAACAGCTTCTTTTCTACTAAACAATGCAGATGTAACAGTTTTTTGCTTCTGAAAATTGGAAGTACAATGTAGGTGTAAATTGATAGGTGCACGGGTTTATGCATCTGCTACAATGAGTGCACGAACATGTGCATTATTTTTTTGCTTGCACACTATCAGCATGCGGCCATGCCAGATGGAAATGCCAGCTTGCCAGTGACTAAACAGTCGAACTCTATAGGTAATCGGCTGATTGGTTTGTGATTACATGATTCATGCTATTTGTGCATGACAGACTCCGCACACACCATAGCAATGCCACACAACCAACGCATCAGCTGATTGCCTGAAATTTTCCGCTAGATAAGTGTGTAGTTTTCTGAAATGTTTCTTCCCAGTTCAGAACATAATTCATAAAAAAACAACAACAAAACCCAAACCGAACAGGTCGGGCGTGTACTTTGACGCCGACGGCAGCTGCGTCCTGAACAGTTACAGCCGCGACACCGACCGTGACATCTACACGCGCACGGCCGACGCGACGACGTACTTCCACGAGTGTCGCCCGGACGAAGTCGTCAGCCGCGTGAACTACTGGAGATCATCGAATGATGTCAACTCGAATTCCGATTCTGATTCGGAATCGAGAAACCCGAATCGACAGCAGCAGCCGGTCGTCGGGCGCCACCGGACGCTCGCGTGCTGCACAACGACGGCCGGCCATTTGTACAGCGGATTCGCGAGGGAGCAGTTCGACCACGCGACCTTGCACGAGTGCCAGGTGGAATGCCTGCGGCACGAGTATTGTCGGTCGGTGATTGGTTGCAGTTGATTGGATGTTCAATGCTGAAAAACCAGCATGCGAAATTTTGGACACTGTAGACTATAGATTTCTGGTTTTAAGTGATTCGTTTTCGCTGACTGAATTTGTCGGGTTGTTGATTGACGGTCAAGTTGCAATGCTGAAAACCAAAATGCGAAATTTTCGAGATTGTAGACTGTAGATTTCTATGATTTTGTTGCTGTTGGAATTTTTAGGCGATGTTTTTAGCCAGGGCTAACCCAGAGAAGCGTTCAGAACGCCATTGAGTGGGGCGCCCATCGAGTTTTCCTTTGTCATTAAGTGCCTATACCCCCCTCTCGGCGGAGCTCGATCCCCCGAGCGCACAGACTGTAGTCTAACGCACTACCACCAGGCCACGAGGGTGACAAATGATTCGTTTTCGCTGACTGAATTTGTCGACTTGTTGATTGACGTTGAAGTTTCAATGCAGAAAAACCAGAATGCGAAGTTTTTGAGACTGTAGACTACGTAGTTTTTTTTAGTTTTTCAACGATTCGTTTTCGCTGACGATATTTGTCGGGTTGTTTTTTCCTTTACTGTGGTTCTGCTTGAAAGCTGAACAGGTGCATTATTGAATTTCCCTTTTCAGCTCCGGCCTGTATTTCCGCTCGAGCCAACGCTGCTACATCAGTGACTCACTGGTGTTGAATTCTAGTTCCGCGCTAACGACGTCGCGAATCGTGAAGCGAATCACGACACGCGACGACTCGCAGCTGAGCGTCGTTTATTTCGACAACTGCACGCTCTGTAACGACGCCGACAATATCGTCGCGACGCCAATTCGAGCGGCCGATCAACCGATCAACATTCCGTTCAACAATCACGCTCGCGGCATCATCAGTGACGTTCCGTCATCATCACCGCGACGAAATCGCGTTCTCGCCGAAAGCACGCCGCGCTCCTCGGAGGAGCCGGTGATCGTCAACAGCCGCGAATCGTCCGTCTGCTGTCGGGATTCGCCGAATCAGCTTTTTGTTGGCTACACCAAGCAGCAGCTGATGTTGAACAGTTTCGCGCGATGTAAACTGGAGTGTTTTCGACGTCGCTTCTGTCGGTCGGTGATCGGATTGTCATTTTTTTGGTTTTATTTTCGTTATTCCGGCAATTCTTTCGAACATGCATCGTTATTCCGTTTTCCTGCTCCTGATCCGGTGATTCAGAGATTATAACAACACAATTATACAGCTCCGGCCTATATTTTGCGAAAAACGGTCGATGCTTGCTGAATTCGGAAGCAACAAGTGCACGTACGGGCAATCTGATACATGTGGCAAAGACGGACGTCACCTACTTCGACCGATGCACGATGTGCACGGGGCCGACAGCGCAGTTGCATGACCACCAACCGCTGGCCACCACTGAAAGTGAGTGGTGGTTTTGAAATTGCACTGTGATTTATTTATCGATGCATGTTCCTGGAATGATATTCCAAGTGGTCTTTCGTCGTGTGGTCTGGGTGGTAGCGCATTAGACTGTTGCTCAATGTTGAAGCCCTGTCGAGCGGCTTATCATATTCACAGAATGACAGACAAAAAACCCGATGGGTGCCCTACTGCCACTGGTCAGCGTTTAGTGCGCTTCTCTGAGTTAGCACTGGCTGAAAGCAGCCGGTACAATTATGTTCGTTTGTTCGCTCATGAAGAAGACATGAATCAGATTCGTTGAACTAGTCAAGTCCGCACGCAATGTACTGTACATACCCCAAGAATCACTTTCCATCATTCCTCGTGTTTCCACACGTTTCTCGGGCACTTCAGAATTGGTAACACGTCCAACTGTGCCTACTGTCACTGCCGACGGTCCTTGTATCGACATTCAAAATCCGTCTGCGTGCGGTAAAATTCTGTCGTTTGGTCTGTGTCCTCGGGTTCGCATCGGGCTAGTCGGTTGTCCGAAAACATGCGGGTACTGCTGATTATGCAAATCGAGTTTGTGCTGTTTTATGCATCGATGCACGTACATGTTGATGTATGTATTGTGTAAAGTTTACAATATTGATAATGTAACTGTTGATGTTGTCGAACGATTTCTCGCAAATTGTTGAGCTTCATCGTTATCATGTTTACGAAGTTTAGTTTGTTGTTGTCTGGTGTGGAACTAGCATAAATGCTACACATACTTCGACAGCTGTACATTTTTGTCACCAGCAGCATTTCCTCGTGAACGTTAGTAGTGTGTAATACAGTAGTGAACGTTTTTCAAAAGCTTTTTTTCGAAACTTTTTGACGAACACATTTGAACAGAACACAAGCCGTGCTGAGGTTATGTATTTGCTGTCCGAAATGATGCGTTTGATTGGAAACTTTTCTATGTTTGAACTAAACGGTTTCTAATTTTTCTTTTATTGTCATAACAGTAAAATACGAATTAACGTCGGAGAGGTGTGCTGTTTTAGTTGTCGTGGTTTGTAAGAAACTTTACTTTTAAATTGTCATAGCTCAGTCAGGAAAAACAAGCAAAAACGAGAGTTTTATTTGAAATGCGGTTTTCGCATTACGTGCCGTGTATTGTCAAGTAACGTTGTTTCTGACAGTTCGCTCACTTTGTTTCAGCTGTTTTATGTGCACGCAGCTTAGTTTTGTGGAGGCGGCTAAGTGCATGCAAGTGAAACTTGTCTTTTTATCGACGAAACTTTTCACGTTGACAAACACATAATTTACTGATTGCCTTACATAAACATTTTTGTTGATTCGCACTTGCATGCTCGAAAGACAAGTGTTTTCATTTTATTCAATATCATTTCTGTCCAAGTTGACGTTTCGTGTTTACCAACGTTGGTCAGTCGTTTTCAGCTTGTTGCAATATCCGGTCTTGGGAGATAAAAGTCAATCATTGAAACTGTAATTTTTTCGGCAGTTTTATTCATTGTTCATGGAAATCAAACTAAATCCCTTCAACATGACGTTTGAGACGGCAATCAGGTTGCCAACGATCTTGGCAACATTATTTTTCTCAATCATATCACTGTTGTTATCACATGCGAACGCGGAATGCTTTGTCGCCCCACAGCACTTGATTGTCGGCATTGTGAAATCGGTGGTATCAGACGTACCGACCGTTGAGAAATGCGCTCAGCACTGCAACGATGCTGACTTCTGCAGGTTGCGTGGCTCGTTTCATTTCGTTGCCAGCTGAGCTGGATCGGTTCTGTTTGTTTTTCATTGAGTTGAACGCAGAAATTTTTGAAGTAAAACTGTTCGTCGGAAAAATGTTTGAAAATGGTTTTGAGTGTACATGTAGCTGAAAAGACTGCAAAAAATGAAAAATTTCTAAAAACTGTCGATGAACAGCAACATTTTCAGGTCGGGCGTTTACTTTCGCGTCGACCGCAGCTGCATTCTGAACGCGGTCACCAAGGACACGTACCCGCATCTCTACTACTCGGAACCGCTCGAGCCAGTGGTCTACTTCCAGGACTGCGGTCCGGCCGAAGTGATCCAACAACTATCACAGATCACCTTTCAATCATCATCGTCATCAGCGCTCACAGTCATCAACAACACATCATCATCGTCATCGGCGCAAAGTCTCCCGGCGACTCTTAGCACCGCAAAAGTGCCGTCGACTACCGGCACCACCCCATTGACGTTGACCGTGTGCTGCGATCGCAAGGCCGACAAACTGTTGGTCGGGTATGCACGTGATCAGCAGACGGCCGACTCGTTGGCAGACTGCCAAATGCAGTGCCTGAAGCGCCATTACTGTCGGTTGGTTTTGTTGCGGGCCAGCGGGTGTACACTTTAAAAAAAATTAGTGTCCTAAAATTTTGGAGCGCATCCAAAATTTTTGATACGGTGTCAGAAGACATCATCACAACCTGTTTTCTAAAAAAAAAACTTTCTTCGTCCCGCGACGCAAAGAGGTCGGGTCAATGACGCGGGCCGCGGCCATTGCACGCGCAATGTGCGGCTCAAACCTGCGGTCCACGGCCCGCGCAATGTGCTGGTATGACCGTCGGCTATAACCCGTGTATGTGCCAGTCGGGTCTGCAGGCCATGACCCGCGCAATGTTCTGGTCTGACCTTCGAGCCATGACCCGTGCAATATTCTGGTTGGACCATCGGGCCATGGCCCGCGCAACGTGCTTGCTGGTCGAACTTGCAGGCTACGGTGCGCAATGTGCTAGTCGGACCTGCCCGAACCTCAAGAACCTAAAAAAATGCTTCACACGTTTGTTTTTCCGTCAGTTTCGAACTTCACCGCAAAAAGTTTCGCTTTTGAACAGCTCTGGTCTGTACTTCTACGCGGACAAACGCTGCGTTCTGAACACGGAATCGTTGCAGTCGGCCAAAGGTCAACTGAACGCGGTGCTCGTCGAGCCGCCGATCTACACAAAGGTCGACTACTTTGACCGATGCGCGTTCTGCTCCGGCCACGTCGAAACAGCGAGTCTCACCGATCCCGCGAATTCAGAGTTGGTCCAACGAATTGTGCTGCCGATTCGGCCGTCCAGACCGCGAAGTGATTCGGTGTTCTCTGGCAACAACAATCATCATCATCATCGGCATAATGGTTCCCGCAGTAATTCCGTTGTTCCAAGTGCGAATCTGGTCGACTCGACTCCGACCAGCGTTGATAAGCCGGTCGCTGATAGTCGCAAAATCACGACGAACACCACTGAAGAGCCGCAACCGAGGTCAGACACAGCGATGGCGACGGACACAACACCAACTGAAACCAGTCGAACGACTTCGGAAAGTACGAGCACCACTGCAAGCACAACAACACCAACGACAACCACAACAGCAACAACGACGACGACGACTACGCAGAGTACGGAGATGAACTTTTTTCTCTATTGGGGTTGATACACACTGTGTGTTTGTGCGGTTTCTGTTTCTTTTTCTCTGTTTCTTGTGTATATTATTTGTCTGTACACAGACTGTCATCTAACACTCTGATTGCGACCTCCAACTTGGGTTTTTTTAATAACATTTTCAATCCAGAACCAACAACCACAACAACAACCACAACAACAACAACCACAACAACAACAACAACAACCACAACGACGACAACCCCAGAGAGACGGGACGGACCTTGTTTCGACGTTCAGAATCCGTCTGCTTGTGGCAAAATCAAACGCTTCGGCCTGTGCCTCCGACGGCGCATCGGCCTGCAAGGGTGTGCCAAGTCCTGTGGTTACTGTATTTAAAGTGCTGACTTACGATTATCGCATTCAGTGTCGTGCGGGGCCATTACCGTATTCAGTGCGGTTATTGACCGTTACCGCATCTACTGTGTTTGCGTATAAAGCGCGGTAACCGGTACCGCATCTAGTACTGTGCTACTGGCGGTTACGGTTTCAGTGTGCTTTTTACCAGAATAAACTGTTGATGTCTTTTTGTAGTTGGTGTCTTTATAAGCAACATCGTTCCGTCTTTTATTTGTGAAAACACGTGGTCCGCAATAAAACAGAAAAAAAATTAAAGGTTGAATAACGCGAGGAAGTCATTTTTGTAAAGCAGCAGCAAAATCACTGAATCTTTTATCAGTTCTACCTCAGCGCTTTGACTTCCGCCTGAACTTCTTTTTCCTTCGCTTCTGTTTGCTCTGCGTTTCTGTCTGAATGACAGTGTGTGCGCGCCCGCGCGTTCTGTATCTGTAACTGCACTGAAGTAGCACAGGCAAACAAACAAAAAAAACACATATCGTTCTGTTTGATGTTCACGTTTTGTTGACTGCCACTGCTCTTTACTTTTTTTATTTACACTTTTTCAATGTTTATTCGACAGCGTTCCCGTCGAGCAAAAAAAAAGTTCGTGACGCAGTTTTCGGTCGGTACGAAGTGAACAACGTTTTTTCAAGTGGACTTTGGTGCTGCGTGAAAGTGGTGCAGCTTGCTGAGGTCACGTCACGTGCGACCACGTCCGCATGACCGTGATTGTCAGCAATAATTTCGATCGCAACGATGGGAAATGAAGCCTTTTTCTATTGTACAAAGGTGCCTCGTGATACACGTCGCGCTCTTTACCTTACGAGTTCCTGGATTTGTGGGGACACTGTAGTGGCAGTTCCTTCACTCAAATGTTGAAACTTGAATCAAACGGTGATTGCTCTATGTTATAGCTTGATACAATCAATGTTCCACTCATCCGCTGTGCATAGAATCAGTTACAGTTTGCTCATAACCTGTGTGTGTCAGGCTCATCACACTGTTCAACTCATATCACGTTCTGGTTCAGCGCCATTTTGCAGTTGTATGTGTTTATTTGAACTTGCTGTGGTGCCAGAAAGTGCCAAGCCGTTTGTTTATTATTGCAGCAATCACACATTTTTGATGGTATTTGTTTGATAAAATACTGCTCTGTCACAGTTGCAACTTGGAACAAACAATCATAAGAAGCGTTTGCCTGCCCGAATATTGTATGTTCGTCAGCTCTGTTGCACACCCACTGGTGCACCGACAACAACGATTTTTTTATCAGTCATCAACAATCAGTCTTGTTTGTTGGTTTTGTTTGTTTGTTTGTTTGTTTGTTTGTTTGTTTGTTTGTTTGTTTGAGTGTTCCGCGATTATGTGTTGTTGTGATGAATGAAAATCAAATCAAACTGGTGTGACTCCGTTGACCTCCAACACACCGTTTGTTAGTTTGGATTATTTTTGCTTGCGTTTATTTGTCCTCGGTTTCATGATGCTTTAAAAACACGATAATTTGCCGCCTTTGATCAACGTTTTTTGCCTTTTGTTCACTTTGTGTCTGCTGCTTCAATGTAACACACGTTTCAAAAAAAATTAGCTGTTTCTAATTCAAGCTGACACGTTCTGCACATTTCCGGTGAATAAACTGCAGCGATTTTTGTGTGATGTTGTTTGTTTGTTTGTTTTTAATTTTTTTATCCATAATACCGTCCATGTTGTTCCACAGATCAGTTCAACACTGTACGTTTGAAAACGAGTTTCAAATGAACGTGGACATCAGTAGTCTGTTCAGCAAGTATGAAAAAATACCAATTTCTTCGTGGTGAGTGGTGACTGAAATGTTCTGGAGGAAACGATCACACACCATAAAGACAACAAAGAGTATCTGTTTTTCAAATCTCGCTTTCTCAGCAACACATTTTTTTGTACCAAAGCATCCGTTTTCAGACCAGCTGCTTTGAACCAGCATTTCTGTTTGATCTGACAAATGTCTCTGTGTGTTGCTGCACCTGCAAAGACTCCCGTCTCTCAAATCAAAATGGATCATTGTGAAAAGATTTTTTTTCGGACCAGCTTGTCTTTGAACGGTAGTGTACACTCTCACAGAAACACAGAGACAGATTTAATTTTTTTTTGTCGTTGATTCGAACAAAGCTGCACTATTTCAATGCAACACGTGGGGCTGTGCGTGTTGCAGCAGCTGCCGAAAAAGAGAGAAAGAGAGGGAGAAAAACAGAGCAAGGGGCTTGGTTGGTTGGTTGGTTGCTGCTCTGGGCGGTGCATAAATCATGCAAACAACACCATTACAGATTGATATGTACGTGTTTTTGATACATGTTGCAGCGCACGATACATGCGTCCAATCGACAAGAACCACAAGGACACACCACGTTCATTCTGTAGAACCACGCAACGTTGTTTGTTGAATTGTTTGTTGAATCACTCCTGAATGAATTCAATCTGGCACATTTTGCGCAGCATCTGCACACGTGCGCGCGCGTGTGTGTGTACAGCTCTGTTGTTGTCTTTCGTGCGCTTGTTAACAGATCACTGTGCATGCGGCACACACGCGTTGTGTTTTTGGTTGCATGGTGATGGTGACTTAGCGATGTGGACTGACTTCACATGTTGCACCACCTGCAGTGTTGCAGACGCCAGATGGCTTATGCAGTCACACAGTTGTCTGTGTTTGTCTTCAAATGCGATACTAAAATGCCACATCAAGAACTGTAGATGTTGAAGAGAGGCTATTGGGTGTGTGTGTTTTTGATTCGATTTCAACTGTGTACACTCTGTATGATGTTGTTGCACACCCATCTGTGATGAGATATGCAAATGTGATGTGAGCGGTGGTGTCCCAGTGCGTGCATCTGATCACCAATTCTGCTTTTGTGCTGTTTTTGGCATTAGAAACACAGTAGTGAGTCTATTGACAGTGATTTTGGCGGTTGAATGTGCAGAATTTCATTTTCCACTGTTGCACCAAACGGCAGCCCAAAGCTCGAACGAGAGAGGTATGGAATGGGTGAGGCCTGTGCCAGTCACCGATATACGGACGCCGGCGTTTCAATGTCGCTTTGTTCTCGTTCTCTCTTTTTCTCTCTCATTTTCTCACAATCTGTGTGTCCGCGTGTGCTTTTTTTCGTTCTGCTCTTGCTCGGCTGTTTGTTGCAGATTTGAATTGAAACCTGACAGCTTTTTGGTGAAATGATAGCTGTGTGCCAAAACGGTTGTTCTGACGTTTGTTTTGTGGATCGGTCTGAGTGCATATTTTGCATTTTATTCCACAAATTTGAATACCACTGCGCTAAAAACAGCAGTCATGTGGAACGTTTTTGTGTGCCTCTTGTCTGCTCTTTCTGTTCCTTCACTTCCATTTTGACTGATTCAGCTGCTCGTGTTCTTTGTCTGTTTCAATTTCCGCTGGCGGAAATTATTTCAAATGCAATATCGTAAGATCCATTGATCGCTGCAGTGGTTTCAGTTTGATGTTTGTTGGTGCGTGATCTGTCACGTGATTTCATCTCGTTCAGGTGCCTCATTTTCTTTTGTTTTAGCTTTCTCTGACTGATGCAGCATTAAAAACAGACTGACAAGAGAAAATCTTTGACGTTCCATAACAGTATGAATATATTTTGAGAGATTAAAACTTGAATCGCTGTTTTCAAACGCTAGAATTTTGGCAGTTGCTTGTTCTGCCATCGAAGATCCACATACTTTTTCAGCAACCAACTTAGTTGAGAATCAGCTGTTCACTTAGAAAACTGGGACGAGAAAATGTTCCAACAACCTGACCATCCCAACACACCTTCGGTGTTCCTGCGTCGAACTCAAGTCAGTCAATCGATGTTTCAAACCAATCAGCAGCAACAGCATCCCTCGGTCGATACAACTGATCTACTAAACTTATTGCTCAACAGTTCGACTAATTCAAGCACAAACTCAATTGCGAGTCAATTCAATCAATATTCACGCGGCAATACTTCAATCAGTTCATTGTTGACTCAACATCTCCTGCAACAGCAGCCAACTCGCTCAACGTTGTTTTCAAATGACACACCAAACAACTGCAACACGCAGTGGCTGGTCGCTGCTTTGTGGCCACTGCTGCTGCAACAGCAACAAAACCTGAACGGCGACAGTAAAACCACCACCAATCCAATTGATTTGAGCAACAGTTCCAACATTGACGACTTTGGCGCCGCTCAACCAAACGCCAGCTGCATGGAGAAATCAATTAAAAACGAGCGAAATAACGTCGATCAGTCACCGGTGTCCGTGATCACCACAATCAGCCGATCACCAAACGAAAATCACACCCCAGCGAATGTCGACTTTGAAAGAACGTTTGTTGAGCGTCAGGCTTGCGAGCTCGCAACGTCCCACCATTGGCACGCGAGCACGCAAAGTGCGAAGCCGTTCATGCACGTCAAACAGGTTTGGCAAAGCGCCAGTTAAATCATCATTCAGCGCAATATTGCCATCCGAGCTATTGATTGATTCTTTCAAACAAACAAAAACATACCGACCAAGTCACTGCCCAAGATATGGCTCCTGCCAAGGTTTGCCTATGGCAACCAATCCTGGTCAGAATCTTGGTTAAAATGTTGGTAATGTCCACCACTCTCACAAATGATTTTTTTAAAACACCCTGTTTCAGCAACCGTCACGTCGCGATTGTTTTGAATCACGCTCGCTGGCAGCGCAGACCGACGAGTCGTGGGGTGATCTGGAAGAGCGGGGTGTTCCTGAATCCGTGGACGTCGGGGCGGAGACGCGTCTGGAGACTGAGCGGAATGCCGTACGGACAAGTAATATTTTAAAACGGCGACTGAAAATCAACGAAAAATCGCCCGGTAGCGACACCAAACCTACCGTTGACGAAATCGTGACCGATGTTGCGACGAAGATCGACGACTTCAACCGGTTGACCAGTCAGACTGTGGCGGCTGAGATGAAGAATGATTTCGAACCGGTGACTCCAGACGTTTGTTGTGCTTTTGACGTGTTTTACCGTCAAAACTTAGACCGAATAACTGCTGATTATTGTTTCTTTGACATGAAACTTGGAGTAAAGCCCACTTATGTACAATGTTATTATAGGTTCCACAAAATACCACAGGTCACACAAAATCACGCGAACATGTCACTGACGAAACATATGTATGGTGCTCCATTTGAAGTCTGCTTGTTTTACAGCCGAAGCACAAACGTCGACGTGCGTCGCATCCGTCAAGCGAAACGAATCACTTGCAGCAGCGTCAGTCGGGGTTGCTAGTGGCGTCAGACCCAACGACGGCAACCCGGGCAATGCCGATTGCGCCACTGAAGAAACAACGAAAATACCTTTCTGAACAGGTTTTGTCTTTTGGCTTTTGTCTTGTTTCTTTCTGTGTTTGTCCGTGTATACTGTTCAAAAACAGGGTGATTGGTTCTCCTCACACAGGACGCTTAGCCAATGAAGATCATCACTAAGAAAAAGAACTGATCGGTCACTTTTTTTTCTCTGTGGATAAATCGGTCGGATAGTCTACTACTGCGTTCTACATTTTATTCTAAATAAAGCGGTGCTAATAATCTTTCAGGAGGCAATTCAAACGCCGACCGAGGAAATGGACGAATTGCTGGCGAAGGGTGATCCAGACATCGCAGCTCGAACCTGCTCCGTCTGCGGTTATCAGGTTCGATGAATTTTCACTTTTTTGTGAATGTAAACAAAGAAAAGTGGATCAATTTTGAGATTGTGAACACTGGTTTGTTGCGCAAAAAATTTGTGAAACGGCAAATAGTTTTGAAAGAACCCTTTGAAAATATTTTTGAGTGCAAAATGATTAAAACTGAACAAAAAAAACAAAATGAAATGAAAAATTCCAGGGAAAATGGATTTCGGAAATGATCCGCCACAAACGCGTCCACACGGACGATCGGCCGTTCAAATGCCGCTACTGTTCACGGACGTCAAAGTGGAAAGCAGACTTGATACGACACGTTTCGAGTTGGAGCAATTTTTGATTATTGAAAAAATTGCCACTTTTTGAACGAGGGACTGGATAAGGATGAGAATGAAAGAAACCGTTGTGCGGTGGTTTCTGAAACATTAAGCGGCGGCATTCATGAAGCAATGTTTAGTGACCGCGTAGCAATGTTTTAACACAGCTACGCGTCACAAAATACTGCGTCATGAATGCACCTTTACTTTTGCCAGCCAGATACCCAGACGCATGCCAGTACTTCTCTGCATTGTTGGCGCTGTTTGTCCTTCTAATGGAAGTCTTCCACTACAGAACCTTGTAACGCCACAATGACGTTTCTTTCAACTTCTACTCAATTAAAAAACGCAAAAAAAAACATCAAATAAATTGCAGAAGTGCACGGCATTCGTGTCGTCTCAAAGTACAGCCGCAGCAAAACGTTCGACTCGAATCCGCTGGTGATGCGCGCGCTGAAGGAGGCACACGGCTGCGTCGAGCAGAGCACCGCAACCGCAAACGCAACGAACAATTTCAACACAATCAACCACGATCAACCGGATCAGCAGGCAATCAGCAGCACATCAATCAAACGCGACCGTCACGACGCATCTACAGCCGGAGAAGACCGGAAACTCGACTGGTGCTGTGTGAAATGCGGATTCGCGGACGCCAGTTTGACGACTGTGTACGACCATCTGGCGAACGTGCATGACGCGCCGCCGTACGCGTGTGCGATTTGTGACTTCAGCAGCTTGACACGTTCGGTCAGTCCAGTCTTTTGTTTTTCTTTTATTCCAGGATGATTTTTGCAATAATATAAACTGAGCAAGTACAAGCTACAAGCTGTGATCCGTGGTCGTTGGCTAAACATGTTTTATATGAATTCATTTTTTTTTCTCCTTGCTACATAAATCCTCCTTGTAAATGTTCTTCTGGTTATGTGACATTTATCAATTTAAAAAAAAACTCAAATTTATTCACTTGCAAACTCAGGCCACCCTGAAACACGTGAACGTCTGCCATCCGCAGAACGAGGCGACACTGGTCGAAAACGTTGCTCAAACACCAACTACGAAATTGTCGACCATTTCACCATTGAAGCGACCGTTTGAGGCAAATGCAAATGTTAAAAGAGTCCCTCAATTCGCTTCAAACCAACTGGCATTCAGCTTAAAAGCGGCTGAGCATCATGACGAATTAGAACGAAAGAATGATAATTTCTCGCCATCAAACGCGACATCAAGTACCAGTCCGACCAGTGATCACAGTTCGCCGCCACCACCACCGCCAAAAGTCGACAACGTCGATTTTCGATGTCACCATTGTCCGTTTGTTGTCGAGTCGATCGAGTTGTTGAGGGTGCATAAAAAAGGTAAATTCTCGAAAAAACTTGGCAATTGTTGTTTGGTTGTTTTGATTTGATTGAACAATATTCGACAAAGTAAAGTTTTATTGCTGTTAGTTCTGCCGTTCAGCACTCAATCTTCTGTAAAACACAGAGCAAGCGCTCGCTTAATGTCTTCAGCCAATAATCGGGATTCCGTGTGATCTGGCGACAGATTATGAAGTGCAATCTGGCATTGTTCTTTGTTGATTAGTTTAAACGAAACGATCTACCCTACCAAACGACCGAATTTTTCGCTCCATTCATCCTTACCATCATCCGAGTTAACTGCTAGTCCAATTTACTCATAGGTCACGAACAGCCGAAAGGCCTCCTGAACTATCGCTGTCCACTTTGCGGTTGGAACTCCAAACGCAAATCGGCCGTTTTCGATCACCTAAAGTTGCACACCGCGAGTCCGCAGCGATACATGGAGTCGGTCGAGAAAAACTGCATCACGGGTGCCGTGCCGGCGTCGCCCTCGAAGAACGCGCTCGTGGTCGGTTGGATTGTTTTTCAGAAGTTTTTTTCCTTATTTTTGTGGTACTAGCAAATTGACCCGTGCCTACGGCACGGTTAGCTGATAAATACAACTATTATTTTTGAGTTGGTTTTCCCCTTTTGACCTTGCCCACGACGCGGACTCAAAATCCGCAACCTTTTTAATCAGCAACAAACAACTGCCATTCCCTATTAAAGTATCAAAATCAATTCTCGCATTTATTAGCTTTTCAATGTCGCTTATTTGTCCTTTCATTCTTTTCTAATCAGTTGCATTCCACTGTCCTTCCCGTTTAAAGTATCAAAAAAACAATCTCCTTTGATCAGCATCAATTAACAGCCATTCCCGCTTAAAGTTTTAAAATTAATCTTGTTTGGTTAGCTTTTCAATGTCGTCACATGTTGTTCAATCGCCATTCCTGTTAAAAAAATTATAAAAAAACAATGTCGTTTGGTTAACAACAATTAACTGATACCGGTTTAAGTTTTTGTTCCAGTTTAAAATACAGGTTTAAGAAAAGCAATCTGCTTCAGGCAGCTGTCATTTCTGAATAGGCAACACTGTTCTAAATACCCATTGGAAAGCACCCGCTTTTGACTTGGTAATGGTTTTTTACCCGCTTACCCTAACCTAAGCCAGGCCTTTTAGAGTGTATAAGTCAAAATAACAACAACAACAACAGCAGCAGCAGCAACAACAACAACTGGAAAACGTTGCGAATCTTTGTTTCTTTGTCTTCCACGCAGGCGTTCACTCCAACATCAACCGCAAACTCAACTGGCACAGCAAATCGACCGCCGTCACATGATTCGAAAGTGGACTGTGCTGATTTCTCGTCGCTGACACACAGCCAATCGACCGGCAATGACGGAATTGAGGCGCTACTGTTGGCTGCGGAGTCGGAGATGAAAATGGCGAGCAGTAATATGGACTCCGAATCGGAATCGGTGGTTCGAGACTTCTTTGACGTTTTCATCACAATAGTAGAATAGCGAACAGTGAAAAATAGTTATCTCACCACAGGCGAACTCTAAATTATGGGGAATCCGCTGATTGGTTGGTGGTCACATGATGCATGCTTTCTGCGCAGGCATTGCTGTGATGTGGGCGCGGAGTACGCCTGCACAGAAAGCATGCATGCACGTGACCACCAACCAGTCAGCTGATTCCCTACAATTTTAGAGTTCGACTGTATTCAAAAACGTCTCCATTTCAGTCGTCGCCGACCGAAATGCTGCAACACACGACCGATGTCGATTGTCTGCATGGCGGCCGTGATCCGCTGACCGTCGGGTTCGTCTTTGCGCTCGCGGCGCCCGCGCACATTCCACGGGTAAGAGTCATCTGGAAAATATATGCTGATGCAACAGCACGTAATGACAAACCAATCAGCGCTGAGAGTTGCTATGACCAACCAATCAGCGCTGAGAATTGCTCATGACCAACCAATCAGCGCTGAAAATTGCTTATGACCAACCAATCAGCGCTGAGAGTTGCTATGACCAACCAATCAGCGCTGAGAATTGCTCATGACCAACCAATCAGCGCTGAAAATTTCTCATGACCAACCAATCAGCGCTGAAAATTGCTTATGACCAACCAATCAGCGCTGAGAATTGCTCATGACCAACCAATCAGCGCTGAGAGTTGCTATGACCAATGACCAACCAATTAGGTAGTTGCATATATTAGCGAGGTGGACTGTAGGGTTGATTCACACATAAATCTTTTCAAAAAAAACGATCGTGCGCAAATCTTTCTATCTAACAAAAAAATATTTCTGATTTTGTCAAGACTGATTTCTGTTATCTTATATGCATTATTTCCAGTGCAAAAACGGCGCCCGCTGGCAGTGTCGCTACTGCTCGCACAGCAGCAAACGTCGCTCGCACGTGCGCGCTCATGAACGCAAGCATTTCCGCAGGTTGCCGCCGGACTGGCGACTGTTGAAGTGCCCACGCTGTTCGTACCGCGGTGAACGACAGCCGCTGAACGAGCATTACGTCAAGTGTGTTCGTGTTTCTTTTGTGGGTTGGTAATGGACGAAATGGAGAGTAACCAGTGTGTATGATCTTTTATTTCGGTCCCGGGACTCAACGCTCGCATAAGGGTAAGCAGTCTCATGCATGACGCGGGAATTCAAAATTGGCTATGATCCGAGACCCCTTAATAAGGCCGGGTCACTTAGGCTATTCTGAATTACCACATAAAGATTGAATTGAAACTCTTAGTTTCCTTTCACGTCGACAATTGCATTGAGTCGCAGGTCATAAGGAAAAGATACAGTAATACACGCCTGCGCGGAGTGTTTCCACATCATGCACCTCCGTATGATCGTGTGGTTCCTGAATGTCGATTACGGTATTACCGTTTCTGCCATACATGACTGCTGCCACAGCCAATGATTGGCTCAAATCACAGATCTTACAGTGTATCAGTCAAACGAATGAATTCATCTACCAATTCCAAAAATATCCGGAATCAACTTGATTGTCCAGGGAGCACATGCCCGCAAACGCACGGTTCGCATCACCGTTCATCCTCAACCGACTGTGCATCTTATCGTGTGACCGGTGTCCGGCGGTCTTTGATGACGAGGTTACCCTCGTACAGCACACCGCAAATCACGGCAGCGCTGCGCCAGCGAAATGCGCACAGTGCGACTACGCGGTACCCCACTGCGAGCTGCTCAGCTTGCACAGTCGCGTGCACCGGCAACAGGAGGTCGAGCTTGGCGTGATCGGAGAAGGTGAGCAGAGACTCCGAGTAATGCGATTGGATAAAATATTCAAATAATTTTACTTGGTTCTAATAAAACGTCGCATGAACGTTCGTCATATCGCGAATTTTTCAGATCACCTAGACGCCTCGACGACATCACTCGCAACAACCTCAACCGGCCACCCAAACCCGGATCGCCAAAATCCGATGAATCCGATCAAAAATACGAAACCTAAAAGAAAGCCTCGCACCAGCAGCGCACCATCGCACGAGACGACGAAACCGAAAAAGTTCCGATGCGACCGCTGCGTTGCACGGTTCTCCGACAACACGCAGCTGCGGCGGCACGTTCGCTTCCACGGCGCACGTCTGCGACACGCGTGTCCACTGTGCGACTATTCGGTTCCGTATCCCATAAATCTCGTGAAACACGTCAGAGCTCACCATGGGGTCAGGCTGGAGCAAATGGCCAGTTTGACCACCGCGATTGCCGCGCAGTCCAAGGATTCAGGTGCGAAGGCGCTGTTTTGAGCGCTCTGCAGAACGACCGTGTGACTTCGTGATGGGCTCAACCAACGCAGTGACACCGACGTTTTTAAGTAATTTTTGCTCAGTTTCGTTCACGCGAAGTGAGTTTGTCGGCTTTCTGTGTGAATGCTGTTTTTGTTTGTTTGAATTGTTTATCGGTTTTTTACATTTTTTTTCCAACTGAAACATTATTGCAATTTGCAAAAAGTCGCGTTTGTTTATCTCTTCTATTTGTTTTTTGTTTGTTTGTTTTTTGTTTGTTTCTTTTTTGTTTGTACTGAAAACATGACAATAAAATTGCATAACGATAATCTCGATTAACGGAAAAGTAAATTGATCATATAACATAACAACAAACTCATGTGGAAATTTTTGGAACTGGCAGGGTTTTCTATCATGTTTGTTTGGGGGCCAGTGTGACACTTACTCCTCCTCCTTAAAAAAAATTGCCACCCCCACGCCACGGATAGCCCCCCCTCCCCCTACCCCTACTTAAAAATCTGTCTGGTCATCTACGGTATTATCGTTACAGGAAGACCGCGTGCACAAAAGTTTCACGCGTTGGGGAAAAGCCGGACACCAAACCAGACGCATGACGTCATCCGACGTCTTTCGTCAGCTACCGTAACCCAATTTTGAATTCCCGCGGATTCTTGAAACGTTTTTCCTATCCCTGTGTGCAAAGGCATAGAGAACCGGGACCAAAATGAAAGATAATATCTGACTACCGAGCAGCGTACCGCACCAGGTACCAACATCAGCACCAGCAACCGTTTTTTTTCGGCTTGGCTTTTTCAGAATAAAATTTGCTCCAGCTCCAGCTATCACTGTCACTATCAATTAGGGTTGTTAAACAAAAATGAATTTTTTTTTTAAAGTGATTAAAAAAAACAAAAATGCCGATTTTTTTTTTAAATTCGAAAAATTTTCCTCTAATCTATCTACTACTACTAAATTTACAATTTGTCTGTGGCACTTTTTTGCAATTTGAATTGGCGCCCATTTTTGCTACTTAATAAAACTCCCATCTCAATTTCCTTAACCTATTTTTTTATTAATGCCAGTTGAGATTGTTTTCTCAAAACGTCGCTCTTCATAGCTGGAGTCATCATGATACTCTTTGGTTAAAACAGAGACATTTCAGCGCAGCATAGGCAAATGGAAGCGTGGCTGATCAAAACTTGATGATCAACTGGGAAAGATGTAACAAAACCGTCTTTGAAAAAAGTTTGAACTTTTTTGTTTTTAAAAATCGGGTTGCAAAACAAAACGCACATCGACATCGGATTCAGTTCACTTTGATTCAAAACAAGTAAATTCATTAATAATCCATTTCATCAAAAACTCCGTGGTTACAAATTTCAACTAACGCACGATGGCAACTCAATTGTTCTGCTCAAACTTACGAGCGACTGCGAAAATGTAACAAAACCGTCTCTGAAAAAAGTTAGTTTTTTAATTGGGTCGAAATGGTATTTACCATTCATTTTCACTTTGCAAAATGTTTGGGTCATGTTGGGGTAAACGGGTAAAACTTCAATGACTGCAAAACAAAATTATAAACGTCACTTTTTTGTTTCTTCTATTCATTTATACTTTAGAAAAAAGGCTTGGCTTATGTTAGTGTAACCGGGTAAAAGAAGCATTAGCTTTTTGAAACGGGTATTTTTTAATGAAAAAAACGTCAATTTTTATATTTTTTATTCAATCTTACTTAACTTACAAAAAGGCTTGACTTAGGTTAGGGTGAACGGGTAAAAATAGCAAAATCATAAACTTCGCATTTTCACTTTGCAAAAAAGGCTTGGCTTAGGTAAACGGGTAAAAGAAGCATTAGCTTTTCAAAACGGGTAATTGAAAAAAAACGTTAATTTTTATGTTTTTATTCAATCTTACTTCACAACAAAAGGCTTGATTTTGGTTAGGGTGAACGGGGAAAAATAGCAAAATCATAAACTTCGCATTTTCACTTTACAAAAAAGGCTTGGCTTAGGTAAACGGGTAAAGCTTTTTAAAACGGGTAAATGAAAAAACGTTAGTTTTTATATTTTTTATTCAATTTTACTTTACTTACAAAAAGGCTTGCCTTCGGTTATGGTAAACGGGTAAAAATAGCAAAATCATAAACTTCGCATTTTTTATTTATTTAAATACATTAAAAAATATTGTATTGTAGGTGACTTCACGGCAAGAAAAAATTTTTTTTTAACAACCATCACCAAAAAGGCTTGGCATTGATTAAGCCACATGCGCTCGGGTCAATTGGCTAGTCTATATTATTAAATTAATCTATAATACTAAAACAGGAAGACCGTGTGTCTGTGTGTGTGTCTTAGCGTGTCAATTTTTGTCGATTTGAATTGGCGCCAAGCTATTCTGAATTTGCCATATATATATCATCATCTCTAGCTGCACTCCATTTTTAATGATTATTCATGAGAATTTTTTACTCTCTATGTTCTGTAAAAGTCCTAATCATCATCATTCTTATGCAATGAAAACAATCGACCACTTTGATTTGGCTGTTGCTGCTGTTTGCCATCTATTATCTTTCTTATTAAACGGACCCCAATCAATATGCGTTTGCACGCAAAGATAGAGAAAATTTTTATGGCTGTGCGGCAATTTGAAATCACCGAAGCTTGACGTATTCTGTCGGCAGATTCGTGCAAAAAAATTGGGGAAAAAGCTAATCAGAATCTTTCCTCACTAAATAATTTTATTTTATATAGTATTCGAACTACGTTCGGGCGCGACACATCTTTTCAGCTGTGCGGCTTTTCCACACATCATTCAACATTACGCCGCCTCCTTTACACGAAAAGATAGAACTTCAATCGAATTACAATAGCTAACAAGAAGTAATTGATTGTTTCTGAACAAAAAATAGACTGTAGTTCCACAAGATATAGATTGCAGCATCAACAAAGATGTGGCCATGATCGACGGCGAAGAAGTGGAACGGTCCACATAAAATCGATCAATTTTTTAACGAGAGTAACAGTTGAATGATTCTGATCAGAAGAGGTTTTTTAAATATTTTGGACGGGAATTTTAAACGAAGCAGTTGGGTGGACTGCATGTCCGTTTCATTGTCGGATTTGTCGTTCGGATTGGCCGTAACCATTAAACCGTTCATTTGCGTCTGTTTGTCGTTGCTGATCAAAAATTGTTTTATCATACTTTTAACCGTCATGACAGTAAAATGCAACTCACTAAGAAGCATAAAAGATTGCTTTTTGAACGGGATAGCTGTTGCTGATCATACAAGATTGATTTTATTATACTGAACAGAAATGACAGCGAAATGCAGCTGACTGAACCAGGTTGCTTTTATATTTTTTAAATATTTTAAACCGGTAGCAGCTAATTGTTGCTGATCAAACGACATGTTTTTTTTAATTTTTTTGAACAGGAATAGCAAAGATTGATTTTGATGCTTTGAGCGGGAATGACTGTTAATTGTCGCTCATCATCAAAAGATTGTTTTTTGATACCTTAAACGGCAATGATTTTTTAATATTTTGAACGGGAATAGCATTTGAGTGTTGCTGATCAAAGATTATTTTATTATACTTTTAACGGTCATGACAGTGAAATGAAACTGACTAAAAAGATTGAAAGATTGCTGCTGATTTTGAACGGGATTTCAAAAAGATTTTGAACATGATAGTTGTTGCTGATCATAATACAAGATTGTTTTTGTTATACTGAAAAGAAATGAAAGCGAAATGCAGCTGACTAAAACAGATTGCTTTTAGTTTTTTTAATATTTTAAACCGGTATCAGTTGATTATTCCAGATCAAACGACGTTTTTTAAATTTTTTTTGATCAGGAATGGTAGTTGAACGACATTTGACGACATGGAAAAGCTAACAAAACAAGATTGATTTTTGATATTTTGAGGGAATGGCTGTTAATTGTCGCTGATCAAAGAACATTTTTGATACTTTAAACGGGAATGACAGTGGAATACAATAAAGAATGAAACTACAATTAAGCGATATTGAAGAAGGTAACAAATCAGAGTTTATCTTGATACTTTAAATGGCAGTTGTTTGTTGCTGACTTAAAAAGATTGTTTTTCATATTTTGAATGGCAATGCAGTTATGATTGTGTTGCTACTGTTGCTTGCAGATCAAAGAATATTTACGCTGAATTAAAAAAACAGCGGTTCTCAAAAAAACTAAACAAAAACATTAAAAATCAAAATGATTGGCAAGTTGAAAAATAGTATCTGTGGCTCTGAATGATGCTGAAACAGCATTAACCAAACCACATAGTAATAAGTGATACGGTGACTAAATCAGGTTACGATTGCATCGACAGCAATAAAATCAGCAAAATCACATACTTGACAAAAAACACTGTTTTCAAAAAACTGAAATGCTATGATTTTCAAGAAGTAGAAGCATCGACGGACACGAGTTCTTTAAAAATGAACGTTCATTTCTATGGTAAATCAACAACAGCCGGTTGAAGCAGCTCAAAATCAAAATGCAATGCATTTTTAGTCCGGATCGTGGGCATAGGTCAAAAAGCGAAAATCCACTCAAAAATAATAATTGTAGTTCTTAGCTAACCGTGCCGTAGGCACGGGTCAATTTGCTAGTCTATTATACTAAAAATGCAATTTGTCTGTCCCTGTCATTTTTTTGCAATTTGAATTGGCGCTCATTTTTACTATTTAAGAAAACTCCATCTCAATTTCCTTAACCTATTTTTATTAATGCCAGTTGAGATTATTTTCTCAAAACGTCTCTCTTCATATAGCTGAAGTCATCATGATACTCTTTGGTCAACAGAGACAGTTCAGCGCAGCATAGGCAAATGGAAGCGTGGCTGATCAAAACTTGATGATCGACTGGGAAAGATGTAACAAAACCGTCTTTGAAAAAAGTTTGAACTTTTTTGTTTTTAAAAATCGGGTTGCAAAACGCACATCGACATCGGCATTGCAAGTTGCACTTTGGATTCAAAACAAGTAAATTTCATTGAAATTGATACTCCATGTTTCATTTTCAAATTGATACTCCATGGTTATGAGCGATAATTTCAACGTAACGCACGATGGGCAACTGGCAATTGTTGCTGCTCAAAACTTGACGAGCGACTGCGAAAGATGTAACAAAACCGTCTCTGAAAAAAGTTAGTTTTTTAATTGGGTCGAAATGGTATTTACCATTCATTTTCACTTTGCAAAATGTTTGGGTCATGTTGGGGTAAACGGGTAAAAAGAAGCAATGACTGCAAAACGAAATTATAAACGTCACTTTTTTGTTTCTTCTATTCATTTTCACTTTAGAAAAAAGGCTTGGCTTATGTTAGGGTAACCGGGTAAAAGAAGCATTAGCTTTTTAAAACGGGTATTTTTTAATGAAAAAAACGTTAATTTTTATATTTTTTATTCAATCTTACTTAACTTACAAAAAGGCTTGACTTAGGTTAGGGTGAACGGGTAAAAATAGCAAAATCATAAACTTCGCATTTTCACTTTACAAAAAAGGCTTGGCTTAGGTAAACGGGTAAAAAAGCATTAGCCTTTTAAAACGGGTAAATGAAAAAAACGTTAGTTTTTATATTTTTTATTCAATTTTACTTCACTTACAAATGGCTTGCCTTCGGTTAGGGTAAACGGGTAAAAACTTCGCATTTTTTATTTATTTAAATACATTAAAAAATATTGCATTGAAGGCGACTTCACGGCAGCACAAGGCAAATTTTCTTCAGGGTTATTATTCAGTAAACGTTACTGTTTTTTTCTTTCTAAGTCAATGCCACTTCACCAAAAAGGCTTGGCATTGATTAAACCACATACGCTCGGGTCAATAGGCTAGTATGCTCTGAAAACCTCAATTTTGGCACAATTTTTCGAAAGTTCAACAAAAATTTTCTTTGATTATACTTCGTAAAACCTTTAGCAGTCGATTTTGGGCCGTTTTACCGACTGATTTTAGGCTACGACAACATCTGCGATGAAGTTTTTGAGCGTCCCAAAGCTTGGCCTACCATTTCCGATGCAGATAAGGTGACGATTCGCCTCGCAGAGCGTCCGATTGTGCTCGCTGCTCCGTTTGCAAGCGCTACGTTGTCTGGTTGCTTGCTGCTTCGTGTCGTGTCGTCGCGACACCATCAGAAGAATTGATCGAATTTCAAGGCGGTATGTTTGTCTTCACTTTAGCATTAGTTTAGCTGGGGACAATTAGTGACGTTTTGGAGGTCAAAACACAAGAAGAGGCATGGTGACGGTTTGGAAAAGGGGTAATTGAGGTCACCAAAACAAAATCTGCAAAGTTCCGCCATACGGGAGTCATTCGGGAGGCGCTTGCATATCATATGTGGTTCTTCGGACTCCCTAATTGATATAGCACAACTTTGATTTTTGAAATTAAAAAAAATTAAAAAAATGACGATTTTTGTTTTTTTAACAACCCTACTATGAATATCTATCTATCAATATCAATCCAGATTTTGAAATTTTGCCAAATTTTTTACATTGAAACCCTGCCCGGCCTGCCTGCTCATGAACAATTCTTTGTCGCGTCTGTAGCGCAGGTGCAGGGCTTTCGTCTGGTAGAAAGTTCGAACCCCGCTGCGGACAAGACACACAATGGAGTAACTAAAGTGTCCAATAACATCTAATGGTCCACTACCTCCGGAGTCGAGAGTAAATTGGGCTCGGGGCAGTATTGCCCGTTTCCGCCGGAGTTTGGTACCTCATGGTTTCCGGAACCGGTGCGGGAACAAATAAAGTAAAAATAAATAAATGTCGGTCGGTACGTGGGTACGTCGTGTTTCATGTTATTTGCTGCTGTCCAAACCGTCGCAATCAGCAAAAAAAAACAAAAAAAATTGTTTCGCTTCTGTGCAGCCGTCGATTAATGATTGTTGTGTTGTTTCAAAAAGCTCTTTTTGGAGGACTTTTAATTTTTGCCGTCGTCGTTGTTTGAACATTTCGCAATTATCTTATCTTCATCCTTGTTATATTTTAACGTGGTTTGCGCTAGATCTGCATGCAGCAGCAGCATGCATTGTGGAATGTCGGTTTGGTCGATCCGATTTGTTAGGATTGGAAACAAGGCAACGAAACAAAATAAAAGACCACCCAGCTGGAAAATCTCACGGTTGAACTTCCATTCCACTCGAAGGTGAACTTTGGCGAAATAATTCAAGCGGTTTTTCGCAGCACAATGAAATTTCCACGTTGCTGTCACTTTCCAAAAGCGCATACTAAATCATGCCGTGCATGGTATGTCATGTCTTCTTGTCAACGTTACTTGTTACTGTTTTTTTTCAATCCAGAATTTTTAATTTTTCAATTTGTCCCAGAACTCAGCTGCTTCTTTTGTTTGCAGTTGTGCTTGCTTCAAAGTTTTTCACCTGTTCTCAGGTCTCTGACGCCAAGTCTGGAAGCCTGAAAATTTTTGACACTGCATTTTCATTCAGTCGGTTTCCTTCGCCAGCAATTCAACCATGGTCCAAGTTTGACAACAACCATCAAAACAATTGGTTCTTTTTATTGCTTTTATTTCCTTCTTTTCTTGAGTTTCTTGACAGCAAATCCGAAAAAAAGATGGTGTAGTTCAGTGCGAGTTGGCAACTCACCAAGCCAGCAATGCGTAGCATCTGTTTTTGGTTTTCAAAGCAACGTTTGATCGGAGCGCTAGATAGTGCTCATGCTCTTTGCTTTCAGAATTATTATTGCGATTTCAATCTTCAGGAAAATTTATACGCCAAGAAACAAGCAAAAACTGATGCCATTCCATTACCCATTTGGACTAAAAAATCCTTGAAACAGCACCTCACGAAAAGTCACTGGTGTTTGCACAACTGTGTTGTTGTTGTTGCTGTTTGTTGGTTGTCATGTATGTGTCCAGAAAACACGTGTTGGATTGACGAAAATAAAAACGGGCGTGAAAAACCCCATCTCTGCAGGACACGTTCTGTCAGTCAGATAGTCTGCGCACTATTTTACATAACAGAGAGGAGTCATCAGGATATGGAGAGAGGAGACTGTCAGAAAACGACAACGTCGCATAGATTTACGATTCGATTTTCGTTGCAAATGTAGTTATAGGTTTTCATATCTGCCGCAATTTTCTGTGCTAAAATTGCATTACGTCGCTTTGTTTTCATAATTCAATGCTGGTCTCCTCAGACCCGGCGATTTTTTTGCGCAAAAAAACTACATTTGCGTTCGTTCACACGCCAAATGTGCTTTTTTTTCTTGTCCGGAGAGGTTTCGGTGGTTTAGTCATTTTATTATTAGTTGATTTTTACAGCGCGTTACTTGGCGTTTTTTGGTCGGTCATACCAGTTTTTACGCATTTTGCGGATTCTCTGTGATATGTTTGTTTTAGTTTTCGCGTTTTGTGGTACGATTTTTATGTGGCGTGGACTTGAGATCACCATCACCACCATTTGTTCACCCATGTCCAGTTTTGTTTGTTTGCAACAGCCAAACAAACAAACGCACTCATTTCAGTTTTAATTCCCACATTGCTTATCAGTGTTTGTAAAGCGAGCAAATTTTTGTGTCGTTTCGTGGAAAACACACACTTTTTATGTCTCCAACAGTGTGTGTTCTTTTGACTTCTGAAATTCCTGTGTGCCATTTTTACTGCCATTGAACATTTTTTCGACCAACTATTTGTTGATCATGATAATCAGTACCGTGGGCGGGGGGGTGGGGGGGGTACACACCCCCCCCCCCAGAGCACCAGAGACCGTCGGGTGGGGGGGGCACCGTGCCACCCCCCCCCCCCCCCTAAAACCGGGCACCCCCCCCCCATCGGACCCCCCCCCCCCTCGAAAATTTGGCCGACACCCCCCCACACCCCCCATGAAATTTTGTCTGGCGGAGACCCCCCCCCCCAAAATTTTCTGCACACCCTAAATTTTTTTTCGAAAATCATGATTTTTTGTCTATAAAGTCTATAATATAAGCTGAATATATGATAACTTGCATAGTTGTTCTAGGGGGGGGGGGCCTGGGGGGGCCGGCCCCCCCCCAAAAATTTTTCGAATCTATCTCTATCAGACAGGTTTTTTCGGCTCAGCTATTATCTATCTAAAAAAATTTCTCAGCCAGCTATCTATCTGAAAATTTTTGTCTTCGAAGACATAAAATGAGTCAATTTTTGACCAAAATTGACCATTTTTGCTCGTAATTCTTGAAAATTTTGCTAATTTTAGGTAAAATACGCGTTTATACTTGATTTTTAGTGTATTTTTAGCATTATTTTGCTGTTTTTATAGCTTTTTAGCGTTTTAGCTATCTATCAAATTTCAAAATTTTGACCGGCCCCCCCAAAGTCACATGGCCCCCCCCCCGCGGCCCCCCCCAAAATTTTCCAGCTATCTATCTATCTGGAAAATTTGCTCCAGCTATCTATATCGGCCCCCCCCAACCCCTCGGCTCTGGAACAACTATGATAACTTGACCATCTTCATTGTAATTTCAAAGATTTTGCAGCTAAATTTAGCGTTTTTCCTTTAAAATTTAAGCGAAAAAATTTCATGGGGGGGGGGTGGGGGGGTGGACCTAGAGATGTAAGGGTCAAAAAAAAAATTTTTTTTTTTAATTTTTTTTTTAAAAAAAAAAGTAAAAAAAAAATGAGCATTTTTTTTTTATTTTTTTTATTAAAAATTTTTGAAATTTTTTCTTTAATGTGCCCTGAAAATGCCGTTTTTGGCATAATTTTTCGAAAGTTCAACAAAAATTTTCTTTGACTTTACCTTGTCACTTAGTCTTCAACGCTGCAGGTGGTATTCTGGATTGATTTATCGACTGTTTTCAGCCTTGGTGAGTGATGATCGACTCGCGCATTGAAGTACTTGAGCGTCGCAAAGGCTAGTTCAACAAATTCCGATGTCGCTAAGGTGAGATAGAAGCAGAGAACTCACATTTACGCATCGTTTTTCAGGATCTCGAAAGGTGGAAATTGCACTGTCTGCCACTGCAAGCGTAACTTCGTTGGTTGCTCGTTGCTGTTTCGCCTCGTGTCGTCAGCATGATCACACCGGTTTGTTGTGGAACTTGTTTCCATGTTATTTGAGGTGAATTGAGAGGCAAAACACGAGACGTGATGTCGTCGGTGGGAAAATGGGGTCGCCGAAACCAAGTCTGAAATTTTCACCCTCCTCCCATATGAGTGGGGGTCATATGGTAAGTCGGTGGCTCCTCAGATGGTGATATTCGGACTCCCTGAAAAATTCTGAACAACTTTCATTTTTAAAAAAAAAAATTTAAAAAAAAAATTTTTTTTTTTAAAAAAAGAAAAAAAATAGAAAATTTTTTTTTTCTTGACATCTCTAGGTGGACCCCCCCACAGAAAATTTTGAAAAAATGCCCCACGTTACCATAGGTTGGACCCCCCCTCACTTTTTGGTCGGCACCCCCCCACGGCACCATACCCCCCCCCCCCTTCGAAAATTTGTTTGGGCCCACGGTACTGATGATAATAAGTTTCTTGTTTCGAAGTTTTCCCTGAAGAATAGACTGACGGAGTGATTTTCAAGTTTTATCTTTTGAATTCTTTTCGGTCAAGATTTTGAAATAATTGCGTTGTTGCCGCCTGTTGTTTGTCGTTCAAAGTAAGACCAAAATTGACAGTTTATATTAAAATGTACGATGATTGGTTTCATTTTTCAGGGACGCTGAGGAATCGAAAACTGTATTTAAACTTTTCAAACAGCAAAAACAACGTCAATTTACCGGTTTCATATTGCATTCCCATGAAGTTCGTGTGTGTTGTTGATTCATTAACAATTTTGTTTATTTTATTAGCCAATAAACACTGCTGCCACTCATTATTGATAGATTTATTCCACTGAAAAACAACAACGAAGAAACCACCGTCGACGTCGCAGCTCCGACAGAGTTGCGTATACCGTATTACCTCTAATAAACCCCCATGGGGGTTTACCGTATTTCTTCAGCGACTTCTGGGGTGGGGGTTTATTTTTGGGGGGGGGGGTTTATTTGGAAACCATTTTTAGGGGTGGGCAAAATGGCAAAAATACCTTCCATGGCAGGAAGGAAGTCGCAGAAACTTCTACTCTACATAGAAATTTCCTTTTACAACAGCCTTTTGTAATGAAATTACCATTAACTCATTCATTTGGGGCCTTTGGTAGCACAATTTCATCATTTTCACTGCAACCAGCCACTGAATTCACTGTTTATGTGTATGTTTTTCTGGGTATGTGTTTCAAACAGGTTTCCAATAATCCCCCATGGGGGATTATTTTTGGGGGGGGATTATTTGGAAACTTATCGAGGGGGTGGGGGTTTATTTTTGGGGGGGGGGGTTAATTTTGGGGGGGGGGTTTAATTTTGGGGGGGGGTTTAATAGAGGTAATACGGTAATTATTATTTCTTCGGAAGTGTTGTCAACAGAAGAATGGCTGCGGGTAAATTTTTTCGGACAATTCAATTTCGTGTTGTTAAGTTTGGTTTTTTTTGCTTCAGTGAATCATGTTGATAGCTTTTATTCTTCAGATGACCTCGACTCGTCGAGTAGCGGAGCAAACGGTTTTAGCAGCAAATCGTGGGGTATGCGTGCGCAGAAGAAGGTGAGTTTGAAACAAAACGCTTGAGACTGTTGTTCTTGTATTTGTCAACTCGCTGGTTAGCTGCGCGAAAAGCGGACAAGTGTGTCGTTCGGGGGAAAGTTCAACCGAAAGCCACCAAAATTGAGGTACAACTGGTCAGGGGTCAGGTACCCTCAGGTCAGGTCAGATCACTTGTGCCTCCCGTCCGAGCTGGGTGGGGCTCAGTGGCTGTCCCTTTCGCTACTACCCCCAAGCGACGGCATCAATCGGCCCACCCACGACACCCATAAGCTTTCGTTCCCCCTTCACCCAACGACCGGCGTTTGGTATTTGCGCGGGTTTTTTAAGAAACCGGTGGCGAAGCAACACAAGTATTGTACAATCTGTTTGTCAATAAACTGGCGATCCGAGGCATTGGTGTTTCGCTTTGAGTTTTCTGTTTTACTGTGTCCAAGTCTCAGAGTCCTATCTTCCTTAAATCACTGAAATGAAGCATGACCTGAATAATCATACCTTCCAGGGTTCCAGCTGTAATGACAAAGGGAGCATGTTGTTGTTGTTTGTTGTTTGTTGCCCCTTTTTATCCTTACCCAACGCCCTTGGGGAAAGGCAGTGTCGCAATTTTTTATTGTCCACCACATGGGCTGCGACGTTGGAAGCAGTTTTTCTGCTGTAGAAGTGGGCGTTGGGCAAGCTGCGCTGGTATGCATGGGCGCGATGTCATTAAGTTCCTCGCCACCGGAACAGCAATCTTGTGAATCAAGAAAGCCGACGTTTATGCTGCCGAACCATTAAGCCCCACGCTGGTTTTTTTTGCAGAAAAACGTCGGTTTTTTTGCAGAAATTTTGGACCGTTTGCAGAAATTTTTTAGTAGATTTCTGCAAATTGCAGAAACAGATTTGCATACAAACTTTGGTTCTGCAATATTCATTTTGTGCTCAGCGCTTAACTGAGGTTTCACGCCATCATGGAAGAAATTTCAAATAGTTTTTTTTGTCAAAACAGCTGTTTCGGCGGTTGCTGTAGCGCAATGATTGGCGTTTTGTTTTGCCTTCGTGAAGAAAATCGGAGTATTTCAAATTCGAAAAATAAAACAGAAATTCAATTATTATTATTGTTTGTTGATCATTATTGATTCAATTATTGTTTGCTGTTAGGCTTTCTGTTTGGAATTAGAATGAAGTGATCCATCATCCACACAACAGAAGATACAAAAATAAGACATTGGCGGAGGTACGGTGCGCAAGTTTGTCGTCGAGCTTGTCGAGAATCTCAGCAATCAATTCGAAGACACGCACAACGTTCTCAAGGCTGCCAAAATATTCTGCCGTCTAAGATAGATGGATCTGAACAGCTGCTGGTGTACGGAAATGCCGATCTGCTGTATCTGCACCAGTTTTATTCATCAATTTTGCCGGGCAAGGGCAGTATCGCTGATGAATGGAAACGATTCAAATGCGAACGAATTCAGTTCCCTGGTCCGAGTGTAACTGCAGGCAAGCATGCAGTATCTGGGGATGAAAACAAAGAGGCGATACAAAATCAAACCGAACAAAGTGAACTGCACCTTTGAGAACGTCGAACCGACCGAAGCCATCGCTTTGATTGCGGAATTTGAGCTATGAGGGTTTTCAATTGATATTGTGTTGTTGTTAGGTTGAATGATTTGAAACGAATGATTGGTGATTTGTTCGGTTTGGCAATCTGGTTCGGTTTTGGTGTTTTTTTCTGAATTTTTGAAAAATTTGCGGTAAGACGATGCAATTGGCAATTGCAATTCTGAGCATCGTTAAGAAATGATGCTCAGAACGAAAAAAATGATATTAAACAAGCACAAAAACCATTTTCGTCATGTTTTTTGAAATTTGCAGAAACCAAATTTTATTTGCAGAAATTTTTTACGAAATTTCTGCAAATTGCAGAACCGACTTTTTGAAAAAAAAACCTAGGCCCCACGCAACCCGGGGCAGCCGAGTGGCCACGAGCGGATTCGAACCCGGGCCTTCCGATTGGAAGTCCCAAGTGCTATCCACTCAGCCACTCAGCCGGCACAAAGGGGGCATCGCGAGACTACACGCTATCAAGGCACCAAAAAACACCTTCCCTCACGTCACGTCACGCCTCACCCCCCCCCCAGAAATTGCTCATCAGAAATTGTGTTTCTTGCAGGTCATGGGCTCGTTCGCTGGTCGGTCAGTTGCCAAGCATTTCATTGACGACGCGACGGCGACGCTCTTGGATCATCTGTACGCGATTCTGAAAGAGTTCTACGAGAAGAAAACGGCCGAAAAAGTCGGTGTTTGCAAGAGTTTTCGAAGAAAGTTCAACGCAAAACGTTTCCACCGCGCAATTTCCAACGGCACACGCACACTTGCAGGTCATCAAAAACATCATCAAGCTGTGCGTCAAGGTCGGCGTTCTATCGCGGAACGACCGTTTCAGCGCCGCCGAAGTCGACCGCCTGTCTCGCTTCGAACGCAACTTCCGCCAGCTGCTGTTGACGGTCGTCAGCTTCCACGAGGTCGAGTTCAGCTACGACGTCGCGTTCCTCAAACAGCAGACGGACTCGATGCGCACGCTGCTCACGGAGCTGGTGCGGCCGCATCTGTCCGCGAAGTCGACGCAACGAATCGAGATGGTCTTCGAGCACCTCTGTCGACCGGCATTCACGGATCGCCTGTTCGGCGTCGGTGACCGATCGAACGCGGACAGCGGTACGCAGCCGGCGCCGGTCGGCCTTGAAGCGCACAACGCGCCGGTGCCGATGCGAAAACAGCGAGCGGACGAGTCGCGTGCGCGATACGAGCGTCTGCTCGAGCAGATCGTCGCTGCCATTCAAGCGTTGCTCGACCACGACCAGCAGTAGCTGCTGTTGCTGTGGATGTTGCGTGTTTTGCTTGTTTGTGATCGGGAGTTTTCTTGGAGTTTCGCGGACAGTCGTTATTCGTTGAGTTTTCACACACTTTCCTCCAAACATTCACACACCGTTGCGTTTTGCTGACTGGCTGTGTTTGAGTGGAGCACGGGCACAGTGGTTGGCTGGTATCGCGAAAGAATCTGGTTGCATTTGAAGAGTGTATTTCCAAATGCAATGTTTCGTGCATTTTAGTGGCTTTCACAATTTTAATGCTCGCCATTAAAAAAAATTTGTCGTCCAATCACCGTGTTCAGGTCAGAGTTTCAGCCAATCAGTTTGACTGTGGTATGGTTAATGGTATGATTGTTTCGGTGGTTTGTCAGAAGCTCCGAACTTGTTCTTCCATATCACGTTTCAGAAAGTTATTTCACTTTTTGAACATGTCACCGCCTTACGTTCATTCGTCAACTTTGAATACGGTATTTGAATTTCAGAAAAAAATTTGGTGCTCGGTGGTTTTACTTTTTCAGCATTCATTTACTTGACATTTTTGCGAACTCTGGTTTTTTCTGGTTCACAAGTTGTAGCAGTTTTTTTAATTGCACATTTGAATAATATTTGCACAGGCGTGGTTTTCGGTGATGTCGACATTTTTCAGTGTTTTTGTTTGTTTTAATAGAACAAGACTGCTTTATTTGGACAGACAGAATAAGGATGAATGGAGATTTTGTACATGTTTTCACATCTTCTGAGGTTTATTTTTATCCTTGAACTTGAAACCACGTGGGGCGCACACGAAGTGATGTTACACTACTAAAAAGGAGCGAAATAAAATTCACTGCGAGACGCAGCAATTTTAAAGCGACTTGTGTTGGGTTGGCTTGTTGACTAGTCAGGTCTGACTGGCTGGAAACTGAAATTCAATATTTCTGGATTTGTGTCGCAAAATTTTGCGCACACAGCTTGCGTTTACTGCCTGCTGTATACCACAAAAAAGTTTCGTACGTTTTTCACCATTTTTCGTTTGGTGAAAAACAAAATCATCCTCATCTCCCAATCGAACTGCACATCACAGGCAATCAGCTCATTTTAAAGTTTCTGATTTTGACCCCACTGATGTGGTCTGATCAGCATGCCGCATTCCAATGCCAAAATGCGCAAATAACGTCTGTTTTCACGGACTGACACAGCATTTCCACCCTACAATGGCCAGCACCGGTCCGCTAGCGCCGCTCTGTCGTCGACTCCGCCTCGATCACACGGCCGTCGCCGTGTGCAGCACGCAGTTCGGCTCCGCCCTCATCAGTTCGGTGTTCAGTTTCTATTACGTAAAAGTGTTCCTGAACGTCTATCACATCAACGAGTGGTGGTTCGAGTTGGCGCAGGTGCTGTTCATGGTCTGGAACGCGTTGAACGATCCGCTGTTCGGCTATTTTCAGGTGGTCGGGTTTTCTTGTTTTGTTTGTTGGCTGGTTTTTTTCAGTTTGGTTGTGCTGACAGACTGCATTAATTGTATACTTCTGTTTCAAGTTCAGTCAACTCGCTTGATTTCTGAACGAAATCTTCCGATACGAACTGGACACGCTTTGAAATCTGGAGATCTGAAACGGTCGTTCGAAGGTTTCGGTTGCGCTGCTGATGCTGGTTTATGGATAGGGGGTTAAACGTGGGACCGATTTGCTGATTCGCCTGATCTGTTTCCACCAATCAAGAGCGTGTGTGTTTTCAGCAAAACAGGAACCCTTGCCAAAACCTCCGAAAGTACTGCTGGAGACGATGAAAATTCAGTGAACATTGATTCAGGCAATGTTTTCCGCCAGGACTGAACCCAGAACAGCGCACAGAACGCCGCCGCGTTGGTTTTGTCGTCAATTGTGTATCATACGTGCCTGCGGGCGGGGCTCGATCGCTCCACGCACAGACAAGAAGAATCCAACTGCGCCACCACACCGACAGCAAGACGAGTGTAATCGCAACCTGAAAAAAACCACCACTTTCTCTTGAAAACAAAACGCATTTTCACACTCGTTGCCTGGTGGTAGTGCGTAACAGTCTGTGCGCTCGGGGGATCGAGCCCCGACGAGGGGTGTATAGGCACTTAATGACAGAGGAAAACTCGATGGGCGCCCTGCTCACTGGCGTTCTGTGCGCTTCTCTGGGTTAGCCCTGGCTAAAAACATCGCCGAAAAATGCCACCAACAACAACACACAGGACGTCGGTGGCTGCGGGTACACGTGGATGCGCAATCGACGCCTCTCCGTGCTCTATTTCGGCCCTCTTTTGGCGCTGGCGTTCATGCTACCGTGGCTGCCGCTGTCCGGCGCTGATTCGCCGCCGTGGCTTGTCGGCGTCCATTTGATCGTGTCGCTGTTCTTCTATGACGGATTCTTCAGTTTCGCGCTGGTTTGCGGTGTTGTTTGGTTGTCTTCTTGTTCGGTTTCTGTCTTGTTGTTCGGCGCTTTCACTGGTGTGACGTTGAAATTGCGGGAAGTCTTGGTTGATTGGTGACTACGGACGGGCGAATTAGCGCAATTTGCAGTTTTTAGAAGAACGTTTCGTTCGTTACAAGTTGCCCGGTGTACTTTGCAGTTGAACTTTAAATTATAGAGAATCAGCTGACTGGTTGGTAATCGTGTGCAAACCAAACTCCGCCTCCCCGCAGCAATCCCTGCACAGAAAGCATACATCACGTGACCGCCAACCAATCAGCTGATTCCCTATAATTTAAGTGCGTACACTTTATTGGGTAACTAATTACCTCTGCTGATGAAGGCATTTGAATGATCTCGAAACGTTCAGTGCAATAAACTTTCTTGTGGTGATTATCTGCCGTTCGAAATGAGCCTAATGATATCATGTAATATCTTTTATTTAGGTCCCGCGTCTCAATGCGCGCATAGATGAGTAAGCAGCCTCATACACGACTCGGGAATTCAAAATTGGCAAAGGGATCCGAGTCCCCTAAATAAGGCCGGGTCCCTTAGGTTATTCTGAATTACCAAATAAAGATTGAAACTAGTTTCCTTTCCAGTCCGCAACCGCATTGAGTCGCAGGCCTTAAAGAAAAGATATCATTCATGAGCAGCCCCATTACAACGTTACCGTGTTGATCATGCCGCAGCTCGCGTGGTGTGCGCTGTTTGCCGAGGTGACCACCGATCACGTGGAGCGTGTGCGCCTCGTCAAGTACAACCAGTTCGCCGTGTTGATCGGCGTCAACTCGATCACGATCGTTGAAAAGTGCTCCAGCAGTCTGCTGGTCGGTGTTGTAGTCGGCTGCTGAACGTCAAATATCAGTCAAATTTTTAAGTCAAATGTCACTGTTGTTTGTTTGGCTGTCGATAGAAAAGTTCTGTCGCAAGCTTTGCGCAGAATTCAAAATGTGCACGTTCGAATTGCCGCGTCAAGCCCGTAACTTATCGGTACTAGTGCTCTATCGATACGTGCATGTGAGTCGTACTACCCGAAAAAAACGACAGCACATAACGAGTTAAAATTAGCTGATTGGCTGATCATTCTGCCAATGTGACAGACGCAGACAGTTTCAGCAGTGCGCATTTCAAAAATAGATGACTTGCTGTGCGGCCAATCAGCGCACTTCAATATGAAGTGCAGCCAATCAGCTGGTTTTCTTCGTGGCATCTTCATACAGATAGAGAGCATTTTCGCCAGTGATTTTGCACACGGTTGCGAGTCGGTTTGATCGCTGTAATTTACAAAACAAATCACGTGTTCAATCAAGCCACAAGCTGACAAGCACAACCAATCAGCCTTGAAAACTCAGGACATGGCCGCGTTCCGTCGTGTCACATTCGTCCTGATGCTGATTGCGTTCATGGCGTTTCTGTACACCGGCTGTTTCGCGCCAGACGCCATCGCGCAAGTGAAATCGTTTACTGATATGAAAGCGCATTCGGAAGAGCACAAAAAAGCGACGAAGGAAGCGGGCAAGTGAGTATGGGAGAGCAGTTGTTGCTAAAAAAAACTGCTTTGTTAGTCGATCGTTCTTGATTTGGATCCAAAGTTGACTAACTTATGTTGATTGATCGATGATTGGTTTTTGAATCATTGGCGAACAAGCCGTGCGTCTGGTGTGACGTTGCCTGTGTGCCTGTGTGTTTGTGTTTGTTTGCTTGCGGCGATACTGTGCTACAACTGCTTGAAAATCTTGTTTGAGAAAAAGAGGTGCGTGGTCGTCAGTTCCAGACGATAGAACTTTAAGATGCATTCATGAAGCAGTATTTAGTGACGCCTAGCCGTGTTCAAAACATAGCCACGCCAGCAAAACATAAGTACTGCTTCATGAATGCCCCTTCAGTCCTAAAATGGATGGAGCTTTTCGAATGCGCACATTGAGTGATGTGCGTCAAGTTCAAATCTGAACGTGGCGTGTACAGCAAGTTTCCGCATTTTCCTCCAGATGGTCGGAAAGCGTCAAACTAACAAAGCAAGTGTTGAGCTCACGAAACTTCCACGCAGTGACGTGGACGAACTTCTTTCACACGATCCGCTCGACGGCGCATTCGAATTTTGCCGCCATTTTCACCGAGGGTCTCGTGCCGCGCACGCTGTTGCCGCTCGGCTCGTGGCAGATCAGCGCGTTTTATTGGGTGTGCTCCGTGGTGCCGCAGGTTGGTCGAGAGAGATTTTTTTGGTTTTTTGGTTTTTTTGAACGGATAGTGGTTTTTTTTATATTTGAGTGAAGGAACATCTTCCAGTGTCGATCAGAATATACAAACATGCCATGCAGATTCGTATCACCAGTTGATATGCGACTCGCTGTGTGTTGATTTGAACGTTATTTTGACCGGAGCTCAATCATTCATTTGTTGGATTGTCCGATCACCTGTGATGACTTTTGAAACAGTGTTTCAGATTTGCGTGATCATCAACGGTCGCATCTTGGAGCGTTTAGGCCCGCACGCAGTGTTCAAGAAGGCATTGCTCGCCTCGATCGCACTCGGCCTGCTGCTGTTTCTGTTCGGCCGACACAGTCCCGGCTTGATACTTCTGTACATGCTGCTCGACAGGTAAGTTCAATTGGGTTGAACGGTCGATTGATGATCGATTGCTGATGATTGGTTGGATGGTTGTGCACTGTGATTGGTCATGTCGATATGTGCCCAGATGTTTTCTTTTTGTGAACGCGTCACGATTCACCATTGGTTGAACGTGGCTTGCTGTTTATGCTGGTAATGGACAACCAACAACCAATCAGCGAACCAATCAATCGTAAAAGCGTTGTGTTTCTCGGTCGGTCCAATTTCATCAGTAGAAAAATGTAAAAAGTGTTCAGTAGAAAAATGTAAAAAGTGTTAACGATTCGATTGCTGTGAGGTAACTTCAAAAACTTGTGTTGTTGACAGTCACCATTTTCGTTTCCAGTATTCTGGTGCACGCCATGTCGCCAATGTTCATGATTCTGTTTCCGGATATCATCGACGACGACATGGTACGACATCAGCGGAGGTGCGTTCAGAAAACAAAACAAGTTTCCTGTTTTTTCTTGGTTTTTTTCGTTTGGGTTTACTTAATTGAAATCGTTTGTCTGTTTAAATCGATATTCACCTGATTGGTCTCGACTTCAGAGTGGAGGACTGACGAAACAAACAATTCATTGCTAAAAAAAGATGCGTCTCGATGTTGATTTGTACACGAGTGCTCACTCCAGACTATAGTGGAACTCTAAATTATAGGAAATCAGCTGATTGGTTGTTGGTCACGTGCATGCATGCTTTCTGTGCATACCGAACTCCGCCGCCGCAGCAATTTCTGCCACAATTCCCTATAATTTAGAGTTTTACTGTACAAAGCTTGGTGTTATACGTATTCGGAATCCGCAAACGAATCACATGTGTCCACGAAAACATCGGTCAAACGCCGCCGCACAAGTTTGCAGCTCGCCCGTCTCCTCGCTGATCTTCAGTCTGAACGCGCTGATCGTGAAGCCGGCTCAGTCGCTGGCGCCAATGTTCGTCGTGTGGGTGTTGAACAAGCAGGACTACGATTCGTACAAGAAACCGCTGCCCGGCGATCAGTATCAGAATCGGCCGGCCTCGATCTACTACGAGACGGATCAGTCGGACTACTCGCGTCTACGCGACGTGATGTTCCTGCTACTGATCGGAGTGTCGACGTCGATTGCGCTGGTCGAATATGCGATCCTAGGATACTACACCTTGCACGACAGACACACGCGACGCTTGTCGTCCGGCTCGACGGCGTCCGTTCCGTCGGCTGGTACGCTTAGGAGCGACGACGATGAAGTGCGCATGGCGGTGCAGACCATTTGAAACGGGTCTTTTTTCGGTTTTTTTTGCGTTCTTTCTGTTATGCAGTTCGGTTCGTTGGTTGGTTCGTTTCAACCAAACCTGTCTACCTTTCTGAACAAATTCGCTTCAGTTGTGATTGTGAAGCTTTCACATGGTAAAAGTGTTCTCAAAATGCAATATATCTTGCTTTTCTCTATAAAAAAAACTACAGTGCCTTTTAGCATCGGCGATTAAGTTTAGTCGATGTTTGACATTATAGAGCGATGCTTTTCAGGTGTACATTGCACTGTTTTCTGTTTTTCTTATTTTTATGGTTGATCGTACTTTATCCTTCCAAGCAGTTTTTTTCAAGTTTCGAAAACAATGTTAACAAAGTTATTTTCCAGAGTTTCCCCCATTCCGTTTGCCATTTACTGCTGTGATGTCTGACTCCAGCCAGACTGTTTCTCAGATCGGTCAGTGTCCCTGTTGTTTTCGAATCTCCAGGCGTGTTTTTTTGAAAGCGTTTAATCCGTGGTTCGACAATACAAGAAAAAAGATCATGAGGATGGCGAAATTGAGGCAATGGTGAATTCGGAGTTCTGCGAAAACAGCTGTGGTCAATTGAGCCATCGATGCTGCTAGCAACTTCAGCTGTCATCTGTCCGTTTGGTTCTGCGATTCAATGCGTTTTTTTTGCAGAAGTCTAAACAAAATTCCTTTCATATGCTTGATGTGTGACCTATTTGAATCTCAAGGACGCGACGCGGGGTCCGCCGCTTCCGTGATTTTCGAATAACACTGCTTTCATATTTATGCGCGCATTGAGTCGCATGGGATAATTAGCTGCTAGCAATTGAATTATTGAATTCTGCTGATCACTGTTGTTCGCCAGTTCTCCACAAGACTCTGATTCGGTGAACCAGTTTTAAAACCCTATTTTATCCCGTGCTAACAAGAAGGAAACCTGTGACAAAGTGGCGTCCTCGAAGCGAGTCAGGAATCAATAAATCAGTTGAAATAAAAAAAAATTGAATTTGAAGGAACATGAATTGGGTGCAGAAGTTAGCCGGTGGTAATATGTAGTAGTTGTAGTATATGGTCGTATAAAGTGATGGTGTTTTTTTGTGGAGAGAAATCGAAGCTCCCAGATGAGTGCTCCTGGAAGCAAGTTCAGAAACGGCAGCTGCTAACGGTATCTGACGCTGAGACGCTCGGTCGATTGGACAGCGTGGGTTTCGTTCAGCGGATAAAATCTCAAACACAAACGTCATGTTTCAGTGCGCACGCAGCGCATGCACAATGCCAACTGAAGTACACATGTTCTGCTGAAATTCGAGCAATTTCTCTTCATTTCATACGCAACGAAAGAAACAATTAGCAATTTTGTTGTAACATAGTAATATAACTTGAATATCACACTCATGGTCGACTGGGTGGGTACAGAAGTACGAAAGAATAATAATGAAAAATGAGATGGAACCCTAGGAAAGAGGAAGTTACTAAAACGTGTAAAGTGTGTCTAAACAACAGAAAAAGTTCAGACCACGAGAAGAACAACTGTTCTCGGTAAAAACCAACGCTCAAGAATTTTACACGACGTTTTGAATAACAAAATCAAGCCAAATATTAATCAGTTAGCCAGTTCAACGGTAAATTACGCAAAGTCCGGGCGCATGATCAGTTCAACAAACCAAGCTTTCAAAACGGCCATATCATCTCACCCGTTTGTTGGCAGCGCTACGATGACATAATTTCAATTAATTGTGTGCTGAACGAACATAAAATAGAAAGTAAGGAGTTTTTTGGTGAAAGTCAATAATAAAATAAAATAAGACAAAACAGAATGTTGTGGGTGTGTCTCACTAAGCTGCGTTCAGTAAACTAGCAATTCTGAAATAACTTGGCAAATGCACACTCGTCTGTCATCTAAGCGGCGTCGTCTCCTACGATTATAACTAACAATTATGCGGCACATATTGGCATGTGTGATTGAACAATTAACGAAAAAGAGAAGGAAATTATGCAAAGCAGTGAAAGAATATTAACAAACATCAATGTTTAGCAGTGATACGAAACTTTATCCCTACACTGTTTCTCAAAAAAATGAGAAATCAAAGCGAAATGATAATACAGCAGCAATCAAAAATCAGATAAAGTTTTTCGACGAAAAAAAATATATCCGTAATCAAATCGCACATTTCTGCACTGTCGCAGTCGGAATAGTAATAGTAATAATTATAATAGCAAGTGGGCTTCGCAGATGCACTGTCAAAATCATACACTTTTGACAAAGTGGCCGACAACATAGATAACAACAGTCCGCACACACGTGGATCATGTTCGATGATATACATATACCGTTCATACATAAAAATTCGTAAATTTGAACTTTTCTTGGACGTCGTCGAGAGACGTAATTTCTCGTCCAGAAAACGCACACAAATTGCGAAGCATACATAAATCCTCTATTGAATACTGCAGCAGCCGCATTTGCGCTTCTTCTCTTCGAGATGCACCAGCTCAACGGTGCCGGCCTTCGGCGACGCCAGCGTAGTCCTCTGCACGCCGACGACGTGCGTGTTGGTGCCGTTCTGAGCGTCCACTTGCACTTGCAGGTCTACTTGGCTCGGTCTCGTTGGTCCGTCCGTCGGTGGCGACTGTGATTTCTTGGTTTTCTTGTCCGAACTGGATCGTTGTTGCTTCTGAGTCGGCGGCGGGCCTTCGGCGAGCTGCTGATGTGTGAGCACGGCGACGTCCGGCGCGTCGGTTGGGTGCTGCTGCTGTTGTTTCGTCGGCGATCCGTGGCGCTGGCCGTCGTCGCCGCTGAATGGACGCGTTTTGTACTGTTCAACGATCGGATCCACTTCGTGGTACAGTATTTCGTCCGGTCGAAATGGATTGTCGGCGTTGTCCATGTCGGCACTGCAATGGACTAAATGTCAAAATCTTGTTACGTGTGAAACACTAGACTGTGTCTTTTTACTCAAGTAGTGCAAAATCTGTACCAGCTAAAAATAATCACCTAATACCACGTGAGTAAATAAACCCGGTATAAATACCAAAAATCCACCATTTGTGAACTAAATGCACCTGACAACAACTGTCAATCAGAAAAGACAAAAAACAGCAGCCTCCGTACGAACCGTTGCTGCAGGGCGGGTAGCGGCGATGAGCTGTAGGCGAGCCCGGAACTCGGTCGACTAGCGTTCAACGCCGAGGACGTCGCGGATGCCTGCTGGTGGTCGTGATGCTGGCCGCTGCTGCTGCTTCCCCCCGAGGACGCGACTCGATCGACGGAACTGGGCGGCGCTATAGGCACTGGCGTGCTCGACTGCCCGGCGACAACGGTCAGACGACTCGGCGAATCGGTGCTACTGGAAGAGTGGATTTGCGATCGTGTATAACTTTGTATATTAGAATAAATAAAACAGAACACTAAAACGTGGCACGAGTCCAAAAAAAGTTGAATTTATACATGACACATCTCGCGAAAATACATTCACATCACGAAATACAGGCTGACAAAGTGTCACGTCTCCACTGTGAAATGGTTTGACATCAAAAAGAAAGTTTGATCGAGAGTTCGCTTGCGCATCTAAAACAAACAGCAAGACTCAATTCAGTCAAAAAACGACGCTCCATGATGGAACAGAGTGTCTTTGAAATATGCAAGCTCATCTGTAGATTGTTTGGCTATAACAAAATAGAGCAGGAAACGGCGTTTCATGATGGCGGTTGAAAATGCTCCAATTTTGGCTGGAACCAACTAATGCTCGCTATCACCAGACAATTTCAGGGAACTACTTTGACGGCTTCGACAAAATGGATTGTTTATGTGAACGCCGTAAAAGAAAGACAGCGAGCAGATGACGTGAATGACAAAAACAAAAGGAGCTGGCTGGCACTGTTAACATCATTCAATTGAAAATGACATGTACATTCTTCTTTTGAAAAAAATGCAGTTAACGCGCTCTTGCGGAGAACCTCAGGAAAGACAAACAGCGCAATTATCCATTTCAGGAGAGTGTGCGTTTTGTTCAACGTCGTGTTTTTTATTCAAAAGTAACGACATACCAACTAAATTCAATTTGGCACATCTGAGTCATGGCTTTCGGATCTTTATCGCAAAAATGCAGAATAGGCAATGAGAAAAACGCAAACAACTGCATATAACACTGAAAAAAGCAAACAATGTTCACTTTATGCATAGACTTAGATATTGAAATATTTGTTTTCAGATGCCGTTACGTTAAAACCCGCTCAGCTGATAGGCGCAGAAAAAGATAAATCGAACTTAATAACGTTCATGTGTTCTAATGTAAAAATCTAAACTAAAACTGCAAAAATGGAGCTGGCAAAGAACTAAAAAGAAAAAACGGAACTGTATGCAAAATGTAAGGTCGCCATTTTCGGATCGGACGTTGTGGAGGAAAGCAAATGTATGTCCAGTCAAAATAAAAAACAGCATAACGCCTATCTTTTGGTGGTGCAGTGTGTTCGTTTATAAAATGTCAGCAGATGGAAAATATGCAGTGTGTGTGTGTGTTGTCTGCTTTGAAAAAGACTGGAAATGCGCATAGAAGGGAGCGCGTTTGTGTGTGTGTGTGTTGTTGGGATGTTACACACAGAGACATACACACAGACACACACAATGTATTGCAATGTGGTTCTGGGGTTAATATGTGACTATGTGGATATATGTTGTGTTATTATGCATTGAACACATTCACACATAAACACACATCCGAAAGCTGTGTACACTATATTTTAGCAAACCAGAAGAGGCTGATGAAACGTGCTGTTTGTATCTGATTGGTTGGTTATATTGTTGAAAAGGACATTTGTTTGACCACTGAATAGAGTAAAACGAGAAGAACAGAGAGCATAGTAGTTTTTTTGCGTGTTACGATTAGAATGTGACGTAATTCGATGTTAGTTCTCAGCAGTCTCACCATCAAATACTTGCTGTTCTTTTATATCGGCATTTAGAATTGGCCGTTTCAGTTGTTCTCAATTAAAACACCAGATCATCTGCTAAACTCAGTTGCGCATCACGCCCGCTCATTTACCATAGCTAAAAGAAACCGGAATTTACCCCTTTTGGTTGTATCCCTTTTTTGCCTGCGTCATTTTAGTGGGATACGTTTAAAAAATAGGCCATTACCATAGCTAAAAGAAACCAAAAAGAGAAAGCAAAGCTGGCTCATTGTTGTTCTGTTGTCGTGTGTCTCTTGGCCGAGCTCTCACATGTCATAACGGTAGTCTAGTCTTTCTGGCTTCCTTGCTCGCAGATAGATATATTGCCGTTCATTCTGTTCTCTGCGTGTACAACAAATTTCTCCGCAACACAAACACACACACACGCACACAACAGCGGAAACAGAAGGCAGCATACTAGTGTGTTGTGTGTGTTGTGAAAGCTGGCGGCTACAGGCTGCTAGCTTGTGCACTCGAAGCCGCGCGGGAGACTCCCCGGCAGTATGGAAACAGAAGCAGAGCGTTCATGTTGTTGTGTGCGCAGCGGCGATGGGTGCACGTTTGAGCTTCGGTTGTACGCTGCGGCTGCCTGCTACTGCTGCTGCTGGTGTATGCCGCCGTACACACACACACACACACACATTGACAGATGTATGCATTTGCAAATGAAAACGGCTAAAACTGAAGCGACACATGTATACGTGCGCGTTGTTGTGGTTGTTGTTGTGTGTGTCGCTGCACACCATCATTGCCCTTCCAGTATAAACATTAGAAAAGGCAGAATGTATATGAGTAAAGCACGCCAAAAACGTGGCTCCCGCGATCGATAAATGGAACCATATAGGAAAACCAATAAGCAAAGACCTGGAAGAACCCCGAAATTCGATGCCACACACGCAAAAGCTGCGCCCCCGTGTCCACATGTATATGCATCTTGTTGTTTCTCTCAAACGTGCAAGTGTGGAAGAATTGTGTGGAGAAAAACACTGTGAGACACGAGACAGTAGCTTCGGATAAAACGACTGGCTGCTCAGCATGCTGGGCTGAGTTCGTGTTCCTGGTCTAGTGCATGATTTTATTCTATTGGCGTTTGGACATCCCCCGTGTTGGTTATGGATGTTTGAAACAACATGTAAACCATTGAATGGACCGGATGTGACTTTGTGCATATGCAAACACGCATATTCCATGTATGGAGAGGAGGCTTGTTGTCTCGTGTTGTTTCTCTTGTGGTCTCTGGACACTGAACGGGCTAACCAATGGAATGTCTCCTTTGTATACCATCCGCACAGGCACGGTTTGCACATGCACATGACACAATTGAATATAATATGTAAGTTCGTGCGCTTTCATCGCTTTCTGAAACTAGGGCTGAACTCCTTTGACGCGTTTCAGCTGGGTTTTTTTGTTCTTTGGGCTATCAGTTGATGCTCATGATTAGTGAACAGCGGTAAATTGTTCATATGCAAGATGGAAAAAAAGTTAGCTTGGAATGTGAAAAACTGCATTGTATTTCAAAAGCTAATTCATGAAACAAAGAACAAAAATTGGGAATAAAAAATTCAATTTAAAACAAATCATGGTAAAATAATTGAGGAGTGTAAAATGGCAACATCGCCTCTGGTTACTGCAACAATTAACAGCCATACCATCAAGCAAAACAATGGTTTTTAATGCAAGGCACTCAAAAAAGGCAAGTTTTATACAAACACGTTGGTCAAGTTACGCGGCCCAAGGTTGAAACAGCTTGTCAACTTCGGTTGTTATCAAATCGTGTTTTAAAGTCACCGTGTCACTGGTTTGTGTCATGTGATGATTTTACTGTGCACCAGTTTCAGTGTTTTTTAGGCAGAAAGCACAAACCAAGTGGAGATAATTGGACGTAGTAGAACATAAGTGTACAGACACAGTTCGATATATTTAATGCTCATGATGATTGTCTAAACACAGTAAACATGAAATAAAGATTATGGCTGAACACTGCACAAGCGTGCATGCCGTTTGTGGTGATGTCAGTCGACACCATTTGGAACAGTTCACGGTGGATTGGTTGAGTGGTTTGCTTTGACGAAATGAAAGTGCGCTGTGTGTTGCATGCAGACGTTTGTGTGGTGCAATGGTTGTATTGATACATAGTTGCGATAACCATCAAAATTTATTTGTAAATGCCCATACTGTTGTTGAGTATCAAACGCTTAACCAATTACTTTTTTGCAATTCAAGAAGCAAGATTGTTTGGAGTTTGATTATCGGTTCCAATTAGCAAACGTGAAAAGCACAAAATTTTTGATGGAACTTAGTGAGATTGTCCCTTTGGTGAAACGTGAAACTTTTGCCACTTTTCGATGACCGTGAAATAATATCCAACCAGCAAAACAACGTGAAATATCATGTTGTGTAACCATGGAAAATAATTTTGTTGCACCACATGATGTTTGAATTACTTGTTTATGACACATTCGTATACGCGTATCAATAGTAGCAACCGATTGTACTTTTGTGGTTTCATATTATTATTTTCCTGAATCATAAAACTGGTAATATAACATTGAAAATGCGGAAATTTCAACAACTATACGGCTTACGCGCTCATGTTCGGTTGCTTGCAGCGTACGGTGAGACGGTTTTCACCAGTTTTTTTGTACTTCCGCACTGCAAAGTTTGTCCTTGAGATCAAAATCAAGACCTTGCGTGATTTTCTCAGAATTGTTATTATTTCGACGAATCAATATTCAATCAATGTCTTTTGTTGAAATTCTTGACTCCAAAAAAATCACAGCTGGTCAATACGTGTGACTTCACGTCTATAGTTCAGGTTCGGAGAACTGATCTAAAAAACAAGAAAAAATCAAGATCACGTGTTGTTCCAATGCAACGAAACTAGAACTGTCGCAATAATAAACAAGAAGAGAAGCCATAAACGCCGTGGAGGAGAACGAGTCATAAGGAAAAGGCAAGAACAGAAAAAAAGCAATTCAGCAGCGTGACAAAAGTTTTGAAACGGCGCACGCAGCGGGTCGGGTGGAGAGTGGAGAGCGCACGAAAAAACTGCAGAGCACGTCTTCATAAACATTCGCGAATAAACGCACGATTTGTCCGTTTATTTCTCGCGCTTCACCGCGCCGGAATGCTAAAGTTTCAGCCTCGAAAGTGCAGTCAATGTTATTTCTTAGTGTTTTTTTGACACCACACCGCCACTTCCCAGAAAAAGTTTTTCTGTACACTCGACAACAGCCTTGTGAACGTTTTTTGTCACAAACCGCAAGCGCGTCATGAGCTTATCCCAGTACCCAGTCACCCCGGATCCTGATATTCTGACGTTGTTCAACTGGTTTTCTCATTGCGAATGAAATGCAAAATGCAATTTTTTTGGTTTGAAAAAACTGAAAGAACTACATATGAGTATGTAAAGAGAATTTAGAAAAAAAGTTGTTAAAAATTGGCCAGCCTATGGAAATTCAAGGAAAGCTTCCTACCAAAACAACGATATGCCCGTTTACAACTGTGTATAATGGTAACTGAAAAAAGATCATAAAAAACAATAATAAATTGCAAGAGCAAGCAAACAACCGTTCTACGTAAATCTGATTATTCCAGAAATTCGTTGCGCGCAGATGTTTCTGAAAATGCATAATATGGTTTACAGTTGCTGTGCACAATCTCAGTTCCGTTCCTTGGCCAAACTCAGTCGAAATAAAGACGGGAAAAAAATTATGATGGAACAAAAGTGGAAAAGAGAAAGAACCATTATTTCAAGTGCACAGTTATTGGCTGAGGTTCTGTGTTTTTTTTTCATTTGTCAGATGATGTGATGTTGACAATAATGCCTGGATAGCCAGATGGGTGCCAGTATGGAAAAAAACTGAAAAGAATGGAGACGAGCACTTTACTCATAATGATGACTGAGTAGTTCAGCTGGGAGAAGTAGACAGAAAATTTCTGATCAAAACATTGCTAGCTCCTAAGGTGATTCTATGAAGGTAAATTAAACGCACCACTACTTGCTGATTGGACTGACAAAGTCATGCAGCCGATCAACACGCAACATTCATATTTTTGAATTTCAGTGATCTCAATTTCGGGATGGGATAAAGTAACATTCACTAGAATGAGCCACCATTGATCAAGATAAGTTGCATTATTATTCAGTTCGTGCTCATATGATGTTGTTTTCGTTGTCGGCTGGCTAATCTATTTTTTGTTCATTTGTACCCGGCTTAGTGAGTGTGCCACGCAAAGCATTTCCTGTCAGCTCATATGTTTTCAGATGATCCTCTGGTTTATTTTGAAGTCCCACCCACGTTTGTAAGGTTCACTTTTTACTCTAGTGATGTTGAGTGAAACTGAAGCGAATGTTTTGTTGCGATTCTTTTAGTTTTCGTCTTGACTTCAAAATTATTTATGAAAAGAGAACGACAACTCAAAAAAATGAGAGAACGGTTTTGTTTAGTTAGAGAAAAAAATCGACAAATTCTGAAAATGTTTTTTTTTAAACTAAAGTATTCTTTGAGCTACACTTGGACGGGATGCAAAAAACAACGCCAGCGGATAAACAAAAAACAAAAGAATGAAAGGGTAAGATGCATATGCAAAACATCACGGATGGACACAAAAAAACGAGCGAGAAAAAAGTTTTATGACGCGATACTAAGTGAAAGATGCATACAAAATGAACTGCAATCCTAGAGTACGCTTTCTGAAACCAGAGCTTTTGTTTTCATTTCAATTCAATTCAAAAATTCAAAAAAACATGTCCATACTCTAAGCAATAAAAATTTCCAAAAATCCGCAAGACACACATGCTTAGTTTTAGTGCACTAAAACTGCATGATATCTAAAATCTGAAACAGAAACTCATAAACTGCAAAAACTGGTTTTTGGTGCAAAAAGCGCTGCAAAATTGGAAACCTAATCAAAAAAACTAGTGCGGTAACACGCAATGCAGCGTCAGATCAGGAAATATGCGGCGGTGAAAAACTCGCCAAGATCGATGGAAACGATAAAAAACGAAAATGAAAACAGGCGCACTAAATCGAAATGCGGTATGCGGACAAAAATAATTATGCTGTCTTGCTAGCTACGTTTTAAAACTTGAAAAAACGAAGCGAAAAATAAAAAAAAACCTCTAGAAAATTCGATTTTTTAGCATAACACATTCACCCGGTTAAAGTAGTTTTCCATCTGATGCAACAGCAACTCACTATATGCCACAACCTATTTGATTGGCTGCTTTTGAGGTGAACGCACTTGGATTTGATTGATCCTGTTGTTAAATGTTTGTAATTTTTAAAAATTTTAAAATCCCAGCCAATCGCAATGCTTTTATGCACGCAACTTTGTGGATGTGAAACAACAGGCGCCAGTTTTACAGTCGGCAGCTGTTTTTTTGCGTAATTTTCAAAAATCACTTTGTTTACACAAAAGTCAGCTGATTTTCAAACGCAATGCAAATAGCGCCGTCTGGGTTGCAAAGGAAACGAGACGAGAGACGCGTTCTTTCGTGATACACTGTATATGCCGGTTTGTTTGTTTGTGAATAGTTTGATTGATAGAAAGAATGAATTTGGCCTTTTTGATGTGGCGCTGTTCCAGGTTTTCTATTATCGTTCAGGTTTAGTAATTGTGACAAGCGAACATATATGCGACCGAAATGTTGAAAATAAGTGGGTGGCAAACTTTAACATGGTACATTTATGTATGACAGGTTGAGGCACATGCATGGCAGCGCGGTGCCCTCGGGGAAATCAACCAAAGGATCACAAGAGTTGTGTACAGTCTAACCCTAAATTGTAGGCATTCAGCTGATTGGTCGGTGGTCACGTGACGCATGCTTTCTTTGCAGGAGAGACTCCGCCCCCATAGCAGTGTCTATACTCCGAATGTGATCACCAAACCAAATCAGCTGATTGCCTATAATTTAGAGTTCTACTGTACCTTCAAACACTTTAAATTAAAAAATTTTTTGGACTGTTACGTTATTCATTTGTGATGAGGCGATCAGATGAGTGAGAATAAAGGACAACGCCACGGTCAATTAATATGCAACACAAATCAAAATTATAATTTAAAAAATATTTAAAAAATTCTCGTTTCCCGCATGTTAAAAGACTCACCGAACTTTGACACGTTTACGAAGATACTCAGGTACAGGGTGTGCCGAGGTCGATTGGTCACAGTTTTCGTAGACGTACGTCTCGTGAGCGATGGAGCCGTCGGGTTGACTGCCGAATGAAACGCTGGAAAAAATGAAAATCATAATTGAATATGATTTGGGCGTAACTGATAGAGTTTGTGAAAGAAACGAACATTATTTGAATTTAGCAACGACCTATGAAAACTGGCGTTTCTAGTAGAGTGGCGGTTGAATTTGGGTTCATCATGAGCAGTTTGGCCGTGCAGAAAACGGTTTTTTTTCAACTTTTCGTTCTTCAACCATACAAAAGAAGAAATTTGACGAATCACATCATTTTGAGCCGCAGTCAAGCAAATGAATCAGGGAATGCCTTTTGATCTTTTTTCATCCCCAACTTTTCCATTTTGATAATGTTTTTTTAAAGTTTCGACCGACCGATTGAGGTGCCGCTTCTTGTTATTACCAGCCGTGGTAACCGTGGTAACCACTTCATGGGTTTTCTGAATTTCCCCACTTTCACTTGCGGTGTTGTTTGAAGTCAGTTGTTTGTCCAGGCGGTTTTCGCTGTTAGTTATCATGCTGAATTCTGTTTTTTTATGTTTTTTTGGATTGTTTGCTGAAACGACACTCTTACAGTGACTGCAAAATGAAACAAAAAAGTTGGATGGTTTGATGAATGGAGAAATGAACACTGTTGCACATCCACTCAAATTTTTTTCTCAATCCTACCATCTAGTTTGCTCACCATCTCAGCAATTTATCTCATATCAGTCCTTGACATGTTTTACAGCCTGTGGTTTGATAAAAATTGCTCGACGCCTCGTAAATTTTAAAGAAAAAACTTCAAATACCAAATAAAACAAGCGAGAGATAAGGAAAACGGGTAATTAATGTCGAGTGTGTTGTGATGCGTTGCTGTGCCTCAACACAACCTACTAAAACATGTACGTTATTGGCAGAATTTTGTTTAAAGATCAATTTTTGCAGGAAATTCAAAAAACAAAAAAAAAGATGAAATTTGAATGGAAATAAAATATTCTTCACACAAATTGACATGACCATTAATACCGTAAAGTCTTGCATAAAAAATATGAAAATCAAATTTTTTTGAAAAAAAGTGAAATTTTGTATGACAATTATAAGTTGGAGAAGGTCTTATAAAACCAAGATTTGGAACGGATCAAAGAGTATCGTTTTTCAGTAAAAATTCGCGTTTTTTGTCGACTCTCCAACAACGTCGCTTTGAAACTCAACACAACGTTTCTGCACTTTTTTCTGCTGCGCTAAAAAATCAGTTTTTCAAACCTGTTTGGCTTTCATCGCATTTTAAAACCGTCTCCAACAGTGTCCGCAGCAAAAAATGATATAAAACAAAAAGACCCGAAAAATGAAGAGGTCCGACCTTATAAACGGGGGTGGGATTTGCCCCTAAATCAAAATTTTAAACATTTAGGATTCCCCCCACCGACACTCCGCCCACTTTTGGTGAGGGTCATATAATTGGGAGGAACTACCGCAAAGTCTTGCATATAAGGTTCCTCCCACTTATAAGACCCCCACCCAAAAGTGGGCGGAGTGTCACACGGCGGGAAACCAAAAAATTCAAAATTTTGACTTGGTCGAAATCCTCCCCCGTTTATAAGGCCCGGAATTCCTAATGTTTGCTTTATAAGACCTCCTCACACTTATAAGGCTGTCACACGAAATTCCACTTTTTCAGAAATTTTTGATTTTCAAATTTATATAAGGAGACCTTATATGCAAGATTTTACGGTAATTTCAAGAGCTGTTTGAACTCTGACATGAAGGCCCGCCTGTCCCAAACTGATTTGCAAAACTCTGCAACTTTTGAAATATGCCTAGAAATGTTGGACATCTGTCAAAATTGTAAAATAAATGTCACTTTTCTGAAATTTTGCGCTCAAATTGCTTTCGGACTCGTTTTTGAACGCATAGGGTAGATCAAAAGACCACCACAAATGTATTTCTACAAACAACTCAGTAGACGGTTATGAATTTTTGTCTCACATGTCATGTTTGACATGCGTTTATCGCGCGCTGATTGGCTCTTGACGCTGTGACAACCAATCAGAAGTACACTGTAAATTCAAATGCTATCAATGAGCAAGTTGCAACCAAGGCGCTGTTCTGAATAAATTTCAGAATTTTCAAAAAAATCCCAAAAAATGGCCATAGATCACAGAGACTATATACTGTACGTTGTCGAGTCGGTGTCATAAAAATGGAAATACTCTCAAGAAGAAACCTTTTGAAGAATATTCGCGCAGAAAACATAGAAACAAACAACACCGCAATAGAAACCTCACGTCCCCAGACGCATTATCTAACGATGCCAAAAACGCGCACTGCTGAAAAAAAATGTTTTCAAAGTCTAGGCTAGAAAAAAATTCCACTGCGCTCAACTCTGAGGTTTGGATGACTTTTATTATGCAGTGTTTGTATGTGTATGTACGCGGGGTGTGAGTTTGAAAACGTGCGTGCGAGCGAAGTCCACAGCGGTGGGCAGTTTGCGCGTATATTGCCATTGCGACACAAAACTTCGCAAGCCTCCACTTGTGTGCGCCGTCTGAAACACGCGTTAATCGGCTGCAATGCGCTAAGTCCAAAATTCCAGTAAGAAATAAGTTTTTTTTGTCGCAGCATTTTCAAGTTAAAAAGCGAACCTTGTTAAAATCTGCAACAATCACATACACTACCATCACGATCAAAATGTAGCTGATCAGCATCAGTTTTGAAACTGAGACCATATGTTTTACAAACTGCGGAAACTTATTGAAAACTCACCAAGTTATTCTTGATTTTCCTGCAACTTGAACCTTCCTAAACGAATCAGCATGCAACATCATGTTCGCACTGCCATTACAAGCATGTGCAATATTGGGTGCCTATTTGCCTCAAATGCTCTACTTTGCAGTGCGACGATGTTGGCAAACAAGTTGCTGAACGATGCAAAGATAAAGAAATGGTCTTGAACGCCATCACACAGGAACAGAAAAACGGTGCAGATATAAAAAAATATTGGATCTGTTCACTTGGAGAAAAAGTTATTATTTTATTTTGTGAGCAAATGTCTCGGAGTTTAGCGCATTTTATTTCTTTCAAAAAACTTCTATGCGTCACCTTATATTATAAGAACTCTTTTTGAAGACTTTTACCTTCGGGGTTGGGGAGACATTAAGCACATAAAAATAAAAAATGTTTCGCTATATGCCTTCTGCCGAAGCAACAATCCATCAGCAACTCTCAATTTTAGTTTCAAGTGCAAGAAAATGTAAAACAGAAAAAGTTTAAGTGGAGAGGGATTAAGCCTCGGGGTGACAGAAGAACTTTCGCTTTTTTCTCTCGCTGTCTGTGTGTATATACTTTGAAGTTTTAGTCTGAAACTCCTTCATTTTACTCTTTTCCATGCGTTTTTCTGTATTATTTTTGCCGAAACCGATATGATCTTTTTCTTTTCTGACTTTCTGCGTGATCTATGGGCTTGAACCGAGAACGAACAAGCGTTTTCGATTTTCTGCGTTTTACACAGAAGCAAACGAGGAAACTGAATGTTCTTTGTAGTGCATGCCATGATTTATGGACGGCTTTCATGTGGCGGTTTGGCATGCTGATATGGCAATGTTAAAAAACCACACATTTCGTTGATCTTAAAAACATGAAAAAAGGCTTTTGCCGAGCAAAAGCTAACTTTATTAAATTCACAAATTTTAAAGGTTTGATGCAATTTTTACGATTCAAAGGCGGGCAAAACCAGATTCAAAAGTTGCCGCGTTGATTGCACATAAATCATGTGGACTTACCAATCAGCACATATCTGACTGATTCACATCTGGATCTAGCCAATCAGTGATCATACAAGCCAAAACCGAATGCAAACCGTTTCGACGGTGATCCGCTAGAGGTCGCTTCGGCGCGCACAGTCTCGACCAGCGCATGCGAGGGCGCTGATTGGTCGAAAAAGTCGTCGACAACCAATGGCTGGGCAGAGTCCACGATTGCATCCGATCGACCACTTTCGGTCATGATAATTTCAGTTTTCTCTTCTTGTTAATGAAATATATTTGATCAGAAAAATAAATAAAGCTCGCGCGCTGTTCAGTTCAGCGCATCCGAATACCGAAACGCTGCGTCAAATTTCTGGTTTTGTATTTTTGCAGGAAACGTTTTTTTGAACGTAATATTTTCGACGCTATCACTGCTGCAGATAAATTGCAAACCATTCAAATGTTTGTTTTCTCTCATTAAACGCGAACCGCCTATGTGCGAGTTCTGCAAATAATGGAATGGAATATTTCAGAAAAAATTGTTAGTGTTAGGTCGTTTACTCGTTTGGTGAACGATTTAGGTATTTACAAAAAAAAAGCTGATTCGCAGTATGATATGCAAAAAAACCTATGCAAACATCCGAAAAAAAATTGAAAATAAATCGCGACGAGCAAGAAAAATGAGCAAAAATATTCGAATTCCACTTTGAATGACCGATGATGGGGCAACTTGCGCGAAGCGATCTTTCCAGAAAGCATATATCCCAATAAAAACCTCATAAAAACGCATCACAAATGACCTAAAATTGTGTGTAGCGTAAGCATTTTTCAGTGAAAAAAATGTTTTATTTCCTACTGAAGCCGGTGAACAAAAATCAGATACAATGTGCGAAGAAAATAAAACAACACATTGAAAGGCTCAGTTGTAAATCACCCCTGGTCAAATTGCGCGAGAAAAAAAGTTCGGTTGCAAAATGAAAAGTTCTTTTTTATCACCACGACACCTCGCTGCGCGCGCGCGCGTCCTGAAGATAAAAAAACTATAAAAATGGGGTTTATGACACGTATTTTTTCAGTTTTTCTTTTCTTTTACGACTGATAAAACACCAACAAAATGTTCTAAGAATACCTAATTGCTCATTTACCTATACAACTGTATCGCTTTTTTAACAAAGCACGCAATCCGGTCAATGTGACCAATGGGCGTGTGCAACCGACTGAAATGCGCACACCGAATTAACAGGCGCTCAAATGGAAACTTCCCAGAATTACAAGTGTGAAAGAAGAAGATTATTGAAACTGTTTAGCCTCAGTCCTGGTATAAGATTGGTTGAAAGGGAAATGTTATATTTCTAATCACAGACATTGCGAGAAACGTTTACGCGGTTGAAAGTCACAGCTGAAGTTGCATCACATAAATATTTGCGAAAGTGTTGCATCCATATTCTTTATGAACGCGCGTGTCAACAGTCAACACGTTTGAACTGGTGTTTCATAAAAGATTGTTTGCACTTCGGATTTACGAGGTGTTTGGAACTTTTGAAGTCACTGTTCTATTACAATGTTGCAGCAAACAGGAAAAAGCAGTTGCGCTAACGATTTTCTAAATTCGTGAAATTCCTGATGTTGCGAAAAGCACGCTGATTGAATGAATTTCATCTTCAATAAACGTCTCTAAATCACGTTTTGAAAGCATCAGAAACAAAAGCTCAATGCGCATATTTTAAGTCAAGAAGAAGGCACACACCGGACTCAGGAACGTGCACTTGTAGTCGTCCAAAAGCACAAAATTGCGTGTCATACACATTGCACATTTATCGTACAAACCAGGACTCGGCATGTCACTCCGGTGAAACGTCTGATGTAACCACAGTAAAAAACTGGTGATGAGCTATGAATCGAATTTGCTGTGTCGGAAAATAGAATTGAAAAGAGAAGATGAACATAAGTGTTTCGAATTCTCAGAAATTGCATTTGAAAAACTTCTGCGCTGCTTCCCGAATGTACCACTCGTCGTTTGACCTGGGAAATTGGCACCAGATAATCGCACGCCGAATCCTGTTGATTTGCTGGATGAACCCTCCTCTCGTGCTTGTTGCGTTGTCGCTTCTGCCGTGTCTCTCTCTTTCATTTCCGTTTCAGGCAATAAAATTCGATTGAAAACTCCGGCAAAAACAAGATACAAAAACCGACACAGTGAAAAGAAGAGCACATAAAAGTGCAGCAAACTCGAAATTATAATAGAACTAAAAACAACCGGCAGACGTAAAAGAAAGCGCTTGTTGAACGAAAATAAGACGCCACAAGAAAGAAAACATGAAATCGTGAAGCGCCAGTGTTGCATGAGCTGAAGCAAAAATGTTTGCTTCGCCCGCAAATGCGATGCGCTTTCTCCTGAAAGGAGAGAATAAGCAGATTATGCTAATGAGAATCCAATTCTTGATACCATTCGTGGTAACAGGTTTAGTAAAAGTGATTTTAGCGATGGTCTTTGTGGTTTTTTTAGAAATGCACATGCACACAAATTTACTTATAGCTTCGAACATATTATATGAAGAAGAGTGGTGTCTCACAAATTTGCACTCACATTATGATCGACTATCCGAACAGCTTTCTACGAATGGGATACACACACATTTGAAATGTGCCGTTAGATTTCGCTTTCGAATTTGTTTGATTTCAGTTCGAGTTTTGAAAAACCGGACTGCATTCAAAATTAGCTACAATCAACATGAATGTAACAACCTGAATAGGTCCAGAATATTTTTGCGCACCAAAAAAACCATAAAACCCGAGCGCTCTTAGTCATATCGTATCGTATTCAAAAACACAACGAAAACATTTCCGTGTGTGTTCCGTTTTATTATATTAGAAAATAAATCCTTTTACAAACACACGCACAACGACATGAAGATGAAACAAAAAGGAAACCACCAGCCACTGGAGAGCGCGGGGGGGGACAAAAGCAGAGAATTCTGCATGTGCTACTACGATTTTGACGGTTTTCCCGTCTACAAATGCATTTTGTACACTGAGGACGCTTTTGAAAAGACACGCAAAATCGGACCTTAACAACAAGCTTGTGGTATATTGGTCGAAAATTCTGTGGTACAAATAACATGCTTGTGTGGAATTATTGGTCACACAGTGGCGAAAAGGCTGTCGCCCAAAGTTTACCACAAATTTTCTCCCAGCGCGCAAAATTCTAATGCTTCACCACCAGTACACAAGACAGACAGACAGCGAGAAAGAGCAGAGACTAATAAATAAAATGCTTCAACCATGCGCAGAAAATATGCGCGTTCCGCGCGTGTTCCAGTATCATTCAAATTCAGCCTTGGTCAATGTTCAGTTCAGTGCAGTGAGCCAGCTTACATACATGCTGCATTGTGTGGCACGCTGTGTGTGTGTGACTGACTAGGCGCTTATATGGAAATTGTGTTCGTTTCAACCGTCATAGCAAGCTATCTTGAAAATAGAAACGGAATTGAAAAGTTGACCATTTCGACGTTTTTTCCACCATTCACACGCTAAACATTTTCATTTCCTTTGTCGATTTTTTACTTGGGTAGTTTTTACCATTACCCTCTACCTGGTGCTCAGATAGGCTCAGATTTCTATTCTACAACTTTGATTAAAAAATTAGGCAAATGAACTAATTGTAAATTGGAAAAAGTGAAAAATAGGTATGATCTTTAATTTTGGTTCTGCAACTCAATGCGCGCATAGACATAAACAGTTTCATGCAGGACGCGGAATTCAAAATTGGTAAAGTGATCCGAGTCCCCTACATATGGCAGAGTCACTTAGGCGACTTTGAATTGCCACATAACGATTAAAACTGGTTTCCTTTCTACGTCTGCACACACATTCAGTCGCAGAACTTAAAAAAATTGATAATAAAAGAATAGGGAAAAGTAAAAAATAGGCAAAGGAATCGGCAAAGGAAATGGAATTTTTTATTGTGCAGGTTAGCATTCGACCATGTTACCATTTAAAAAATACCGTACTTGGATGAATGAGCGCGCCAAGTTTTCGAAAACACAATAATCGCGAAATTCAGCTTTTTTAGCTTTTTGTTCGCTTTGCATTCGCTTTGAGCACGAAATGGTTTCAGAACCAAAATCAAAAGTGAAAATACGTTCAAGAAATGGCGCTTTTGACTCCACAATTGGGTCACGTTTCTGCACAAGCAACCACACACATTGTACGCACGCACTCAATCAACATGCAAATATACAGGGTGTTCAAAAATTCATCTGATGCATTTGGTTTATGAACGAAGCCCCGAACTGTAGAAGAACTGAAGGTGAAAATTCACAGTGGCCTTGAGCAGATCAACAGTGACCGACCACTGCATTGCAAAGTTCTGCAAAGCTTCAGGCATCGCTTGCAAGCGGCCGTTGAAAACAACGGTGGACACATTGAACTGTTTAAACAACTAAAATAAAACTAATTATGGAGCAGACGATCGTGAAACAAAACACGATGTGATATTGCCAGAAGAACACTTGAATTACGATCATGACGTGAATCCCGCCAATGCTAAAAAATGTAAAAAAACAGTGAAAATGTAAAATTTTGGATAAAAGTACCATTGTGCCTAACAGAGTTAACATTTTTGGCTAAAATTTCACACAACAAATAGCAACCAAATGACTATAAGTGGTGCAAATTTCAGCCTCAGACGTTAGTCAGTCGCGAGATCGAAGTGTTTCAAAAATTGACGTTATTTCTCACCCTGTACATATATTGTGCATTTGCGAACATGCGCATTACAATTTCGTGCGTGGCAGTGTGAAAGACGGAGTGGGTGCTGAGTTGAATATGTCATATGTTAGCTTTAGTTTTACAGAACAGTATTTTTAAACTCCTTAGCAACAATTTCCATTGTTTTGCAAAACTTAACTGATTGGTCACACTGTTTCAACAACAAAAACTTCAGGACACTGATTGGCGAATGCCAGGCACTAAGAAGTCTTTTAAGCTAAATCAGCTGTCAATAATATGCGTTACATGCATACCCACAGGCACACCCTCGGACAGACGTGGAAAAAGAGTTCAATTTTAGTCAATATGTGTTTCCGGGCAGGCAAAGTTGAAAACATCAGCAACAAAGCGGCTATACGCCATGTCAACAACGAAACGGCTCGACAAAAAGGAAAGAACGACTCCCTAACGCAGACCGTTTTCACACTGAGAAGAAGATTTTAGCGGGTACGAGCTATCTAATCTAACACATAAGTTGTGAAACATCAGTTGTACAGAATATTTCTTCAAACCTGTTACTTATTTGGCAGAGTACGGTTTCGGAAGAATGAACCGGAATCGGTATCGGTTTGGTCAGGGAACCAAGAGCCCCATTTGTGGCGAAATTAGTCTTTCTTTTAACCCGGTCCCGTTATTTTTTCGCGGCATTTTGCTAAAAACGTTTAACGAAACGTACTGTAGGTCTGCTGAACCATCAGTTGTGCTCTTGCAAAAAACGAACTCTTGTTTTTACCTTACTTGACGGACGATTTGCAACCATGAAGTTCAAAACCTGTTTGTGTGCTTGAAGGTTTTCAAACAAAATTTTCATCACAAACGGCAAACATTTCTTATTCCAAATGTTCGGCTTAAAGGTAGACCCGGTTTTGCCAATTACCGTATTACCTCTATTAAACCCCCATGGGGGTTTATTTCTTCAGCGACTTCTGGGGGTGGGGGTTTATTTTTGGGGGGGGGATTATTTTGGGGGGGGGGTTTATTTGGAAACCATTTTTAGGGGTGGGCAAAATGGCAAAAATACCTTCCATGGCAGGAAGGAAGTCGCAGAAACTTCTACTTTTCACAGAGATTTCCTTTGGTAACAGCCTTTTGTAATGAAATTACCGCCAACTCATCCCTTTGGGGCCTTTGGTAGCACAATTTCACCAATGTCACTGCATTCAGCCACTGAATTCGCTAGGTATGTGTTTCAAACAGGTTTCTAATAAACCCCCATGGGGGTTTATTTTTGGGGGGGGATTATTTGGAAACTTGTCGAGGGGGTGGGGGTTTATTTTTGGGGGGGGGTTTAATTTTGGGGGGGGGGGTTTAATAGAGGTAATACGGTAGTACTTTTTTTATGAGACGCCAACCAGTGAGGCCGCCAACTAACGTTTTGGATTGCTGAGCTTTCGAAATCAAACATTAAGATTTCATTTTCCAACATCAAGATTCACTTTATTCATCATTCATCTTTCCGCATTACCAGAAACGTAAATTGTGTGTTTCAAACAGAAAACCGAATGAGAAAAAGCACTAACGAAGCACACAATACAAAAAAGAAACTCCAAGAACAACAACGAAACATGACAGAGCTTTACAGAATCGTATCATTGAAAAACCGCAAACAGCAAATCAAAATGAGGCAGTCCGGTCCGGTTTTCGGTCCTTCTTCGACTGCGACGGGTTCGGCTTCGGAATGCCGGAGGTCTCCAGTTTCGGCTTCGGCGGCTTAAACATGCCGCGTGTCTTTGATTTGTCCTTGTTCGTGCGAAACTTTTTCCACGAGCTGACTCGATCGTCACGTGACTCCTGTAAGAATTGTGCAATCGGTTTTTGTTGTAGGTTCAACCAATCAGCGTGCTCGATTCATAAATATGCAGCCAATCTCGGAGTGCGCAGTGAAACACAGCAAATCTTGCGGCTAATCAATGTCACCATCACCACCCCATTTCTAAACTCAATAACTGAACGTCACCGTAATTTCAGATTCACACATTTCATAATTCAGACACTGGTCGATCGATCGATGATATCGCAGCGCTTTTTGGCAGTACGTACAACACGCTGTAGTTTGTGTGAAAAAACTACAAACACTGCTACATTGAAAAAGAACAATCAGCGCTCGTACGCTTCTAGTTGTCTTATTTTAATATCAGCTATGAAGCATCAGCAATTGATGTCCATTTTTGCTGGTGTGTTACATACAGACTGCCAGTGGTCAGTCTCGCCGCCGCCGCTTTTCGGGCGAATCCGCAAAAAAGAAAACAGTTTCCAGCATTCGCAGTGTCAGTCCGTAGGCCACAGGCGAAGGCGAAAATAGGCGGACGTCACAACACACATCAGTACAGGGTGGGCCAAAAAAAGGTTCCATTTTCAAACTGCTGTCACTGGCTGGTATTTCAATATTATGAGCTGAAATTTTTAGCATTGATAAAACATGTGATGCCATTTTTCTGACGAAATTTTTATCCAGTTTGGTCAAGTAGATTCAGTTTTACAGCAAAATGTTTAAAAATTCCCAAATTTTCAAAAAAACGGCTTTATAACCAAGAATTTAACAACGAATCATTGCTCGTAGACATCCAAATCATCATCAAGGTTTGTCGTATCCGCAGAAAAACTTTTCAAAAGAAACAAATTAACAGACAGAGCAACACAGAAAACAAAAATCAACTGAACAATTCTTTGTCGCAGTCGCATGGCTGCTGACTCGAGTCCGTTGTGAAACATCAGAATTTCGCTCGAGGTACTCAAATGCAATTCAAGTGTGAGACCTTTCCACTCTGAGCGCATGCTTTGAACTATCACGGGTATCCAAAAAGACCAATTTGTCACCTTCGCAACAGTTTCAAAATTGAATCACGCATCTTGATACTAATTTTTTCTTGCACTCATTTCAGTCAATTTGTTGATTTTTCGAGCTTTTTAGAAAATCTGCCACAGTGAGCGCTAGGAATTATATATCGGGAAAAAATTTTTGTCAGTAAAATGGCAACACATGTTTTATCAGTGCTGAAAATTTCAGCTCATACTATTAAAACACCAGCCAGTGACAGCAGTTTGAAAATGGAACCTTTTTTTGGCCCACCCTGTATTTTACAGTTTTAATGTCCTGAATTACGCTACAACAGAACAACTACGATTGAGAGAAACATCGCAGATCGAACAACAAATAATGAAGAAAGAATAGAGAAAATCTCCAGAGCTAGAAAAACGAAGACAAAAAAACTGCAAATCCGCTAACGTCAAAATTCTTGGCGTACTCCTCTTGTATGCGGCGTTCCTCCGCTGCCTGGATGTCCTCCTCTGCTTTTCGTTTCCTGGAAAAAAAACCCTTTCAGACAATCATGAATATTTTCTGTTACGGTTTCGAAATTTCGAATGCCAAACCAAACAACTCACAATTCATCGTTAGAGCGTTCGGTCAGCTGTTTTCGCTTTCGTTCTCGTTCGGCGAAGATTTTCGTGGTGAGAGTCGCGATCGCGTGTCGTTTCTGCAAAAGCACAGTGAAAGAAAAGTAAAAAAAACATGAAAACCGTGAACTGTTTTGTTTCTTGCACGTTTTTGCATGCATCACGTGGTCACGAAAGCCAATCAGCTAATTACACGTGATACAGAAAATAGACTGCAGTTCCAGACCCCAGTGTGCGAAACTTCGCCAAACGCACCTTAACAGGATCGTCCTCGTCTACGATCGGTGGCTTTCCTTCGCGTCGCAGCTGTTTTCGCTTCTCTTCTGCCTGCAAAAAAACGCAAAAACACGATCAATTTTAATCAGCGATTTTAGAATCAGGCGTATGAAAACGAGATACGGTAGGTGAATACAATTAAGCGTTAGTCAAATCACACTGGTTTATTGAAGTTCCACTGTAAATGCCAACTGGTGAACTGCCGAAGACCTGCGGGCTTACTTAAGGAGTACATGATGACCGTCACGTTTGTTCAGGATTCACACGATCTCACATTAAACAGTTTCATGATCGAAAACATCCGGTTTTCCCATTCGTATTTTTCAAAATACTAGTGTGTGTTGCGTGAAAAACTACGAAATCAATCCAAAACACGATGCCAGTCATTTTCGCACCGCCATGTCCGTGCGTCCCTTTGCCTCCTCCACGATCAGCCGGCAACGGTCTAATTCATCCGGATCTTCCACGGTCGTCATTGCTTTCTTTAGGACTGGAAATGTTGCATTTTTAATTTCAGCAAATTTTTGACTGCAATCTATTCGTAACGTCACATACAGGGTGTGCCATTGGATTGTCGACATTGGAATGCAAGACGCTGATTGAATTGTTGAGTATTTGTTTCTTTTTCAGTAAGAGACAAAAAAACCGGACTCACTATCAAACGCCTGATCGGCTCGCTCACGATCATCTGGATTCTTGTCGGGGTGAATGAGAATGGAGAGCTGAAATAAAAATGGCATTAGATGCGCCAAAGACAACAATTCTGTGACGGTTGTCTTCATTGCCGACTAAAGAAAACGGATAACTTCATCAGTTATCATCGAAAAATCGCAGCCACCTGAACGTCAGTGATTGCTGCGTTGATTTAGCTAATACACATACAGCAGATTTTGATTTTCGATGCTTGATGGTTGATTTGTTTTGATTGTGAGTTTTTTTCGTGTGATATCTGGCCTAGTTGTTATATCAAATTTTATTAAATTACACATTGACTGAATTAAACACAAAAACAAAGCGCCGTTAAACATTTCCAAAAAAAGTTTTCTTTGCTTACCCGTTTGTATTTCTTTTTAATTTCCTCCACTGACGACTCCGGGTCAACTTGTAAAACCTGAGAATGTGCAAAAAAACGTTCTGAGAGTGTAATTACAGAAAGTTTTGCTGATGAACGTGTTGTAAAGGCCCGTTCATACCTGACGTATGCAGAATGTATGTCGCCGTACGTCTGCATACGTCAGTTAAAAACAGGCCTTTACGCGGATATCCACGAACCAGTAAAAGGAGTAGAAAACTACAGGCCACTGATATCGGGGATGTGGAAGAACCAGATGTGCATTGATCGGAATCATCAGAATAATTCTGAAACTGCAATGCAATCTGAGAACCTAAGTCTTACCCAGAAGGAAAACCCAGAAAAAAACTGCAAAGCGTGGAGGAAAAAAACTGCAAAACAAACTTCAAACGGATTCAAATTGAAATATGTGGAGCCGGGCCGGAGGAGACGATTGATCTGTTGCGTTGGTGTCAACACAGCATCTTGCTGTTCGATTTGTTTCACCTGAAAAACGTTTCCGGAGTTTAAAAAAATCGATTTTCTGGATAAAGTGGCATGGACCACAGTTTCAACACAACGTTGTATGGAACAATCAGCACAACAAATCTGAATTTCGCAAAGTAAACGAAGGAATGGCGCTTGTTTGACAAGTGCAACGGGTTCAAATGTGACCAAAGACGTGGACACAACCAATGAAACGATGTCTCTAACGAAAATGCACGCTTTTGTGGCTGCATCATGCCGTGGTGGGTGAACAATCAACGCTTCAAATACGAAACTACGAGCAAAATTTTCTAAATTTCCATTTCTCTCTTATTCTTACCTCCGAATAAAACTGATTAAACGCATCATTGTGGCCGTGGCCGGAGAAGGACGCCATGACTTCCAAACTTCTTCCGTTTTTCAGAAAAAAATTAGCGATGAAAGTTTATAACAGAAATTAAAAATCAAAAATACGTTTCATACGAGGAATGAACACCGTTACCATGAAAGGTAATCAAATGTACTAATTTCAAATGTTCAAATTGACATTTTTATTGGATCGTTGACTTGCAACAAACAAGTGCCTTTTTTCAGTTTCATAAAAAATACCGGTTGGATTTATAATTGCACTAGTTTTCTAGAGATTGTTAAATTTCATCAGCACCATAAGTAGGAAAAATATACAAGTAGAGGTCAGCAAAACAAAAACATGCCAAGTGAAACAAAGAATCAGTCAAGGTAGAAAAGGACTAATATAACTTAGCAAATTATTTTTCACTTTAACAAAGCACCGATTTTCACGAACGAATGAAAGATTTTTTAATCGGCATGTTGTTCAAAGGTGTTCAAAAGTTACATCAAACGAAAGTTGGCAAACAATTTTCAAACCAGTGTCGAACTGCAAAATAATGAGACCAGGACCAGACCAGCTAACAAATTACAAAATAATCACTGACATGATAAAAAAATACAGCTCAGCGTGAAAAAGGGGAATGCGAAGAATGAGAAACACTAACAGTTTCAAAAGCCAAAAATACATTCATCACAAGTAGTCAAACAGACCACGCGTTAAGTGAAAAAAAACACAGACAATTGCAGCACAGTATTAAATTTTTCAGGTTGCAACCTTCATTTTAAAGCCACGACAGGAAATCAACAACATTTTCGACCTACTCAGAATAGTATGAAACAGCAAAAGCATTATTGCGGTTTCGCCAGTCCATTTCGATTTAAGCTTGCCATCCAAATGATGCGTCGAGTAGCGCCGGGTGTGGTGGTGGCTGCACTGGTTGGTGGCGTTGTTGGCTCTGACTCCTGAATGGAGATTTTCGAATTCGTTTTTTGCTATTTCTAATAATTTTTCAACAGAACAAAAAATTCTGGCGGACTTCAATCGACAGTTGCGGTCAGCGCCCGAGTTCTGCTATTGTATTCTGATCGGTCCTGTCTCGATCGGGTCTGTTTTGACCGTCTTGCATAAGTTTTGCTGTTTCATAGCGTGCGGTCACGAAAAAACATGAATACAGTCTAACTCTATAACATATTGTATCCAACTAGCTGATTGGTTGGTTGCTCTGGTCACGTGATGCATGGATTCTGGGCAAAAACGAAACTCCGCCTCCAAAGCAATCCATGCACACAAATGCATGCATCAACCAATCAGCCAGTTGGATATGTTATAGGGTTAGACTGCAAAAGCAAACACACAAAAAAACGCCAACCAAGAGCAACGCGCGGGCGACATTCGTCGGTCGGCGTCGCTCCGCGCCCGTCCCGTCCGCGCCTTCCTCCACGTTCGCAATGCAGTGCGAGAAGTCCGTCTTCAAACTCACTTCCTTCTGTCCAATGTTTGCATGCAGTCGCTGATTGGCTGTCTGACTCGAATGATTGCGCTCGCTGCGACCAGTCAACTCGTCCAGGATCGACTGCCGACTACACGAGGCGTCCGGCGTCAGCGGCGGCGGTGCGCCACTGTTGCTGTTGGCGGTGGTACGCTTCGGAGTTTGGAGGATCGATGATGATGATGATGATGATGATGATGATGATGATGATGGTGATGATGATGGTGATCGTTCGTTGGTGAGGTGACTTTGTGGCGGCCCGGTTGAAATCGTCGCGACTGCAGCAGTCGAAGTTGGTGACTTTGGCGAACGACAGTTGATCGCTGGAAAGACGGTCGCTGCGGCGGTGTCTGGCGCCGGTGGACGCCTGGAGACACAAACGAACACACGGTTGTTGTTGGTTGGAAATCTCGAGATATGGTCATTGGAAACGACTGGAAATTCGTTGGATCATACACGCTGGCATACGACACACAACCGCCGAGGAAAACCTCATCAGAATCACCACCAACAACAACAACTCGTAATCCTGAAAATGCGTTCGACTACATGAACGTTTTCACTTCGATGTGTTCCAGAAAACGAAATTTTCAACAACAAAAATTCATCAGCTGGTCTTCTCAAACACAAATACCAAAAAACTGTGCTGCCCCATTCAAAAACTCCACCACCCGAAATACGCACACGTCCAACGAAGACTCACCGCTTTTTCGCGTGCGCACGCGAGTCACCAGCGCCGCTCTCACGTCGTTTCCTGTGCAGCCGTCTCGTCGTCTCGTGTCTCACCACGATCGGCGACAGCAGCGGCGTCGAGCGCAGATTCGCCACCACCGATCGAACGAGCGTACCCGGCGACTTCGTGCTCTTGCCGTCGATTGGTTCAGGCTGCTTTACGGGCGAATTGTAGCTGACAGCGTTCCGCTCGCTCGGCGGTTCCAGTCGGAGCGCCGGTTTCGGCGACGCTGAGTGTTCCACCACCGTCTCGTTCACGTTTGCGGTTTCGATTTCGGATTGCGATTTCGCCGCCAATTTCGCGCGTGCCTCCTTCGCCGCCGCCTGCTGCCTCGCGAGCGCCCGCAGTTGCCGTTGCAGTTGTTGCTTTTTCTTCTCGAGAAACTGCTCCGTTGACGGCGTGACGAGCACCGACTGGCTTGCCATCCTAGTCTTGCTCTGGAGTTCAGTATCTGCGGCGCTGGTCTTGATGTCCGACGGTTTCTGTTGCGCACTCCTAGTTCTAGTCTGGTTATCACCTTGATACTCAGGTTCATTGTCATCATCATCCGTAATTTCACCGTCGTCTGACGGCCGTCGATCGCCGAGCGAGTCGGTTCGGCATCTGCTGGTCGGTTGTTTCACACCGAATGCCAGCAAAACGTTTCGCTGCGAAATCACTCGCTCCGTTGCGTTGTTCTCTGCAGCGATTCGACATTCATCTTCACCTGTGTGAACGGGGATTGGTGGCTGATTCAAAACGGACGCCGCTGATTGGTCGTGTACGGACGCGGAGGAGCCGACGCTGTTGCTGTGATGCGTCGGTGTGCTGCAGCGTGACTCGACTGAAACAGGTGTTTTGAAAACAGTGTTGCGAAAACAATGTAAAGTTCTCTCTTATGAAGAACCGGAATTTGAAAATTTTCTTCCTCGCGATTGTGAATTATGTGCAGCTCGCTTTTGCATCAGTCACACCAGCTTGATACAAGCAATCAGCAATCAGCGTGCTAGATCCGAAATTTTGAACGCACAAATCACAAAATAATTGTCTGTAGCCAAACTACACCGCTCTAACACGTAACAGTTTCGGCAACAATCAGTTGCCAAGCAAAGAAAATAATCAAATTTCGCTCACCATCCGAGTTTTCGGCAGGCGACAAACGACGATCGGACGCAGAGTTCGTTCGACGCTCGAAACAGTCGAAAACGTTCGACTGCGACGGTGATTGGCTGGGAGGCGGAGTACCGGGCGGCGTCTGTGGACCAATCGCTGGCGGCTGCTTCGGTTTTATCAGGTTCTGGTGACTGCTGGCGCGACCTGAACTTTCGTTTCGGTTCGTTTTCGCGATCGTCGAACTGGCCGAGTCGCTCGATTCCAGTGCGTTCTCGGTTGGTCGCCGGCGTTGGCGCTCTTTGTTGCGTCGTCTGCCGGCCAACATGCGCGCGCGTGCGCCAGCGGCCTCGTGTTGCTCGCGTCTAACGCGCTCTGACGTGCCTGAGCGTGTTTGAAACAGCTTGGGAGAGCGTTGCATTTTGCATTTACACAGTTTACACGAACAGCCGAATCGAGTGAAATTTGTTTTCACAAGTTACGAATACTATTGACAGAATGGCTGCATCAATGATGAGACAGCCGGTGCACTTGCGTTGCACTGAATTGACAAAAAAAAACACAATTCAGTTTTCTGAACCACAACAACAAAAAAGCAGAGACTCATTTGCGTTACGTTGTCGCCGTCGGCGTTCCGGTGAAGGCGACACGGGTGACAGACGACGCCGTCGCAGGAAACGCGGTGGCAACGGTGGAGGCAGCTGGCAGCAACAGTGGCGCGCTGAGTGGCTGTGCGTGTGCGCGACCGTATCGCAGTGGCGTCTGAAAGAAAAATGACAGCTGCAATTTCGAATATAGGTGAAACTCAAAGCGGCAGTATCGTAATACGACTTTGCAACGCATAACAAACTATTTCCGTCAAGAACGACCGTTTATGAAGAAAACAGTTGTCATGTCATTTTGGTTTATTTTCAGAACAGTGTACAACGTCAACATTAACGTTTTTCAACTTATTTCAACCGAGTCATAAATCGTCACACGCCAGCAAACTTTAAGCTCAAAACGCCGGACAAAACTCCAACGACAAAACTCGAATCACCTGGATGGGCGTTCATTGCGAGAACGCTCAATCAATCGATGATGATGGTACGCAGGCGACAGTCGTCGTGGTGACGGAGAACGATTCGTCTTGAACACAAGAAAGCAGTCGTTTATTTGAATTACTGAACTTGATACAATCATGACTAAATGGAGATGAAGGCTTTCTCACAGCTAATATCACTTTTTTTTCGTTCTGCGACTGAGTGCGTGTGCAAACGTAGAAAGGAAACCAGTCTCAATCTTCATGTGGCAATTCCAAATCGCCAAAATGACTCGGGCCCTATTTAGGATAGTCGTATCTCGGATCACTTTGCCAAATTTGAATTCCCGCGTCATGCACGAAACTGTTTCCCTATTTAAACGCGCATGGAGTCTCGGCGGGACCGAAATAAAAGCTCATAATCGATGTGTCGGCGCCATTTATTTCGCCGTTTTCTACATATCGGTCAAGCCAACATAACACACGCAGCGTACGGTTTTCCCCTGATCGCCCCACCCCCTTCTAAGCTTCTTGCCTGGCGTTCGCTGCTGCGATGCGGTCGCTGTAGCCGGTGGTCCGGTCTCGGACTACGACTCGCACGACGGCTGCTGCAGCGACTCCGACTCCGACTAGAATGGTGCTTCTGGCGGGCAGGCGTGTCGGTGTACGATCGTTTGGTGCTCTGCTGTTGCTGTTGTTGCAGTCTCACACTGGTCAGTGGCGAGCGTACGCTTTGTGCGTGGCTTTGTGACTCGTGCGCTCTGTGCGACTGAAAAAGATTCAATAGGACAGTTTTTTATTAAAAGTTTTCCTAGAAAATCAATATCGATTACGGAAACTCGAAGGTACACGATTCTGGTCGGTGTCTCGATTCGCGAAATGGACGCTGTTGATTTGGTGGTTTTAGTTCAACGAAACACTAGCATTTGCATTAGGCGGGGTAAAACTGATAAATTCGACAAAACAGTGCACGACCAAGCCATGCAACTGGAACACTCAATATTTTTTTTGTATGGCTAATAACCAAAAACCGAATTTTCCGTTGTCATTTTCGGCAACTAATCAGCTAGCACGCTGCCTATTGCTAATTGGTCGTAACTGCACGATGCAGCCAATCAGCGTGAGGCTCATTTCTCGTAACCAGTCAAAATATCGGACGGCCGAACGTACGTTGACAACCGGCTGTCTTTGCGTTCCGTTCTTTCTGCCGTTCTCAGAAACCCAATTCTCCTTGCTCGAACATTTCGGATCGATCTTCTGCGACAATTTCGACAACTTGGCCGGTGCTCGTTTCGCGTCGGCTAAAACCGGTTTCCGACTGTTCGGAGATGGAACGGCGCACTGGGTCGGTCGATCAGGCTGCTTATTTGCGTTCGCAGCATCCGAAATTGTGTCGCTTGTCTTAGTTGCGCCAGTGAATCGGTCGCATTTCACGGGAACGTCAGCGCCATCGAGCGCCAACGTCGCGGCATTCGAGTCGGCAGAGCTGGCGCGGCGTTTTATGCGAAAGCCGGGCGGCAACTTGCGCGCGAACAGACTTTCAGTCGGCTCTGGCGGAGTCGGACCGGTCGGTGACGCGTCGGCGCGCCGCTTTGGCTCCGCCTCGATTGTGCGCGGATGTTTTTCGATTCCACTGAAGGCACGCTCACCTTGCGAGGAGGCTGGTTTTGATTGAGATTCCAGTGTCAGGTGATGTTGAGATTTGCCTGCAGCGGTTGACTTTGGAGTTGGACCTGAAAAAAAGTGCATAAAATGTCAGCTGATTCGCTGCACACGAATTGCGCATGGTGATTGGTTGTGCCTTGTGCATAAACACAGTGGCGCAGAAGTCCGGGCACCGAAACCTTATTGACGGCTTAATTGTGACAACGACAAGGTAAATCAACAGAAACGTTATGCATCTCGACTCGCTCAACAACCAGTTTATCGACAGAAAAGTCGAGCCGAATAAAAAAACCTATAAAAAATTTGTAGCAACCTTTATTATTCTTCCGTTTCTGTTGCTGCAATTGGGCGAGCTCGGCTGGTAGTGTCGGTAAGCCGTCCGTATTGACGCCCAGTCCCACTGCGTGCAGCCACTTGGCCATTTTCTCGTAGTCGTGCGTGCCGAATTTCACCTGCGATTCGACAGAAATGGAAAAAAATGTTCTAATTAACAGAAACCCAACAGTGGCTTGAAATTCCAGCAGTTCCCGCAATTCAAATGCAGCCAATCAGCAGGTCCTAGTCTGTTCACAGCGCACTCTGTTGCAACAACCACAGTACAACTAAAATACACCAGCGAAACCAAACTACCGGCACACATTTCGCCGTCTCACCTCCACACAATTCGTGGTACGCAACACTCGAACGTTGTGCGGTTTCGGCAGCACCGCAGCCCTGCCGCCTTCAATCGGTGTGCTGACGCCGCACGCGACGCAATGCGTGTAAACGGGTGCGTGCAGCCTGCAAAACGGGGCATCCGGACGGGGACTAAGAATAATAATAATAGGGTTTAGGGATGGCACGGAAAAAACGTTTTTGTTCATGAAACAGTTTTAAAACCGTGAAATAAAACCGGTTTCTTTTACAAAAATAAAAAAACAGTTTTTTCCATTCCTAATAGGGTTGGTCTCGAATTAGATAAGACTGAATCGGACTCTGGTCTCAAGTCTCAATGTGCTTTGATTTGATTCTTCCCCGGATTTGAAAAAAAAGCGTTTTTGCCAACTCCATGTTTCACATCTCGTGTGTGTGTGTGTGTGTCTGCCTCTGTGTGTTTGTGACTGTGACTATACATTGAAAAATGACTCATTTGTGAATGCACATGGAAGCACACGGCTTTCACACGCTGCGACTTCCCCCCAAAACCGTTCGCTTGCCGATCATTCAGCCTGCTGATTTCGAGCGCAAACTTCTCGCGTTCTACACGAACGAGACAGAGCGACTCGCGGAGCCGCCGAACGCAGCGCTGCTTGACGTCGTTGCTCTCTTGCAGGGCCTGCAGACACGAAAATAGTGCACAGTCTAACTCAATAACACATCCAACTAGCTGATTGGTTGATGCATGCATGCTGTGCATGAATTCCTGTGGAGGTGGAGTTTGGTTTGCATGGAATCCATGCATCACGTGACCACCAAACCAACCAATCAGCTAGTTGGATATGTTTTAGAGTTAGACCGTTGTGACGGCTGACGGCCGAATGGAAAAACTAAAACGGCAAAGCTGGCTGAAGTTGCATTCTTCTGCTTAAATAAAAAAAACAAATTTGGGAAAAGGAATTTTTGAACGTTTCAGACCAAATAAAACGTTGGCTATAAATAGGTGGAATCGAAAGAAACCGACCGTTTTCAAAGTGCTCCAACATTGAGCAATACTCCCATGCACAAACACTGTTTAATTGATTGAATCACTTCATTTCTTTGAGTGCGCCAAAAGCTTACGCATTTTCGCATAAAATTGATAAAAATCAATTGCAATAAAATTGATTGATGTATCAATGATAACGAAAACCCATTCACGGAAAAGCCATCACGATGTTTTCAATACTAGCTCACCTGCAATAATTGTGCGTTACTCTGCAACGCGTCGTTCAATTTACGTCTCGCATCGTTCAGCTCCTCTTCAAGCTGAAATACGAAAAAACGCAGCTTTGCAGCCGTTCCATTAAAAAAACTGAAATACAATTTCTGTTTTCGTCCTCAGCCCCGACCCCGACTATCACAGGTTCAACAGAATAAACGAATCAACCAAGATGTAAGATGGTTCTCTGCATTTCGGCCTGGCCAACATCGTATGCAGAAAAAAACAGAAGAAAACGATGTCGGCAAATAAAAACCCCACAAATAGTTTGTCCAGCCCATGTTAGGTATTTTTTCGTACTCAACGAACAAGTTTAAGTCCAAGAAAAAAATTCAACCACACTTCCCGCCTAAACAAACCGCCTCTTTTTCGGTGTATATGCCTCGATCCAAAATGATGTCGTCAAGTAACGTGCCCCCCTGATCAGCCGATTCGGCCATGTGTCAGCAACAGTTATTGAGTTCAAAATTTCAATGTTGTTGAAACGCTAGACTGCTAACAATAATAAAACTGCAAAAATGTATCCACAGCAATCCATGCACAGAATCCATGATCAACCAATCAGCTAGTTGGATATGTGACAGAGACGTGGTACGTGGTACAAAACCACGATGGAGAATCCACCCATTTCAAATAACGAAAATCGTTATGTCCGCGGTTTGGTTGTTTATCCCATTTTATTGCAGTCGGCTTCAAAATACTGTTCAATGATAAAGGCAATAAATCATCAGTTTGAATTGAAATGATCAATTAAAAAATAATGCCATGATAAAGTCAATCAAGAAACAAACCAAGCACTTCGGCGGAGCAATCACAGGTGTACAAGATTTTCAATCACAGTCTGCAATTAACATTAACAAACAACAATCAATCATCAAGCAAGTTATCAAAGACAGATCAACATAAAAATACGCGGAGTAACAGTTAAAAGAACATGCACAACCAATTTTTTACAAATCAGTGAATCAAAAAATTCATCTCACGTCTCAACAGTTTCAAAGTCAGTAAAACAGCCACACATTTTAGGAATACTTCAACGCAACCAAATAATGCAATCGATTCCCAACAACCAATCAACGTTGTCGACTTGTACAACAATGAGATTGACCAAAAAACGCAATCAGAATTACTCAACGGCGATGCACATCGGTTCGTTTGCGACATTCACCGCATGCACGGTCATTTCGTGGAATTTCTGATGAAAAAACTATGGTTTTTGATTGACTCGCTGATTTATTAGGGCCATACGGGCATCTTTAGGGCATGACATGGACAGTAAATTAGAAAGTTTTTTTATAAAAAGGTATCCGACCGCAATTCTGCTTCCAGTGCCTAACTTTTTTAAACAGGCGCCCACTTACGTTGTCTAATTTCAGCAGTGATTGCACGTCTTGAATGCAGTGACCATCGGACAACAGAAGATACAGAAAACCACCGCCACCTAAACGAATCCGATAAAATTACATTCTACGAATCATGGAGAAAATACCGCATTATGTGCAGTCATGTTTCTGTGGAGGCGGAGTTTGTGTCCTGCCCAAAACGCATGCACCACGTGGCTCACCAACCAATCAGCGAATTCCACATATAGAGTTAAGGTGCATTCATGAAGCAGCGTTTAGTAACCGCGTAGCTATGTTTTAACACTAAATACTGCTTCATGAATGCCACTTTGCAGACATACACACTGTACATTGCGGTTCGCTCTACCAAACCCCCCACTGACCAGCACCGGCGAGCCATCCCGCGACGATGACGTCCCTCTCGTACAGCACGTCCAACAACGCACGCACGTCCGTCGGCTCACAGCCAGTAGCCATGCGTTTTTTCTGCTCCCAGTACAAACGAGCGCACGAGGCCATGCCGCTCAGGCAATCTGACGTTCAGGCAATCGAAAAGCGAAATTTCACATTTCTCAATTTTTTCATGTTTTTTTCTCAAAAGCTTCGACGTCGATACGCGGTGGCTCTCGCGTTGGTGGAATGACTAACAGTTACAATTTTTTCTGAATTACAATAATTTCTGAATTTCATCACAGTCTCATTGAATAACTGTTTCAAAATTGGAGCGCTGATTGGTTGTACCAGTACGAGTTAGCGAAAAAGTAGATTTCCACCCACAAACGGTTCCATTATTTTGCGCTTGTTCTTTCAACATATCACCTTTGAGCATTCTAAAAGCACATTTTGCGGTGAAATGAAGGCAAGAATAAATTTCATATCACCGAATTTCACACACACACACACCTTCAATTTGCTCAGCCGTCCTTGCAGACTGTGCGAATCGTGCTGCACATTGTTCCGCTGTTTCAATCAAACTTCGTACAGTGCGCAAAATCTCTGGCTCTCGTGCGAACCATTGACGAACTACTTCCTTCAAAATATAACAAATGAAAAAATTGAAGAAATCATCACAACAATGGAGGTGGAAAAAATAGGAAGACTGTAAATTGCCAATCCCATCGCACTTTTTGACCAGTGATCAATGAGCACCTCAAGGAACAAGATTAAAAAAAGCAAATCGGTGCACACAAATCCAGCTGATGTCAGAGAGCCCAAAAATTCCCACAATCCAACTGCCATTCACAATTTAAAAACAAAACGCCAACCTGCAGCAAATTCTTCGCCAGTCTCGTCTTGCCAGTGTACACCAAACAGAGTCGCTCATTCAGTTTCTGCTCCAATTCACAGCTGATTGGCAACGGTTGCACAACGATTCGCATTCCGTGGAAACGACCGATTTTCAGCGCGGGCACCAGCCCGCCAACTTGGTCCTGCCAACCGCCACCTGTCGTCAGTAGTTGCTCGACGTAAAGCACCTGCAATGAGATGAGCATTACCGAGTGATTGGTTGCTTTGCAATGGGATAGCATGTTAACACCGTTTGCAAATAAGAGTGGGGGGGGGGGTCTGCGCTACATGGGAAAGTTTTCAAACCAAGGGTGCAGGGACATTCTACTAATCAAGGCGCTTCAGGTTTACCCCCTGAGTACCCCCTGATTATGCCTATAAAGGTAGTTTTTAGGGCGCGGAAGTTAAAAACCCTCGATTTTTTGCGATTTTTCGCAAAGTGTACCTTTTTAGCCCTACCGTATCTCGTAGTTGCACAGTTTCTGGAACCTCACACAATATTCACGTGAAAGATCTTGCGGAGTTCTTTAAGGCCCTGTATCAATGAGCCCTTGCAAGGGGGGTCCCTGAGGCGCTACGACGCTAGTTAAAATTACTTTTTTTTAAATTACGCTATTTTTTTAAAACATTTTTTTGAGCTCATAAACACAATTTTTCGATTTTCATTTTTGGTTCTACAGGGGGGTTTTCGGGGTCGCTGAATTCGAATCTGATCTTAGATTTTTGCCCCGGGCATTTTTTTGGCCTAAAATTGGGCAAAAACACATTTTTTTGCGTTTTCCAGTGTTTTTTGGTTTTAATTTTTAATTTTAAGTGCGGATTTTTTTAACAAAGCTGTTTTACAACAGCCTTACAACCGCTGTATCGGAATCAGTTTTGATATTTTGCAACTGACCACTTGCCCACCCAAAAAATGGGTAAAAAGTTGATTTTTTTGCTTTTTGCACACGTTTTCGTTTCACAGTGAAAAAATCAAGTTAGAAACAACTTGTACTTTTAATTTTTAATTCTACATAAAGGGTTTCGGGGTCGCTGAATTCGAATCTGCCCTTAGATTTTTGTCCAGGGACTTTTTTGCTCTAAAAGTTGGGCAAAAACACATTTTTATGCGTTTTCATGTGATTTTTTGTTTTAATTTTTAATTTTAAGTCCGGATTTTTTTAACAAAACTGTTTTATAACAGCCATACAACCGCTGTATCGGAATCAGTTTTGATATTTTGCAACTGACCACTTGCCCACCCAAAAAATGGGTAAAAAGTTGATTTTTTTGCTTTTTGCACACGTTTTCGTTTCACAGTGAAAAAATCAAGTTAGAAACAACTTGTACTTTTAATTTTTAGTTCTACATAAAGGGTTTCTGGGTCGCTGAATTCGAATCTGCCCTTAGATTTTTGTCCAGGGACTTTTTTGCTCTAAAAGTTGGGCAAAAACACATTTTTATGCGTTTTCATGTGATTTTTTGTTTTAATTTTTAATTTTAAGTGCGGATTTTTTTTAACAAAACTGTTTTATAACAGCCATACAACCGCTGTATCGGAATCAGTTTTGATATTTTGCAACTGACCACGTGCCCACCCAAAAAATGGGTAAAAAGTTGATTTTTTTGCTTTTTGCACACGTTTTCGTTTCACAGTGAAAAAATCAAGTTAGAAACAACTTGTACTTTTAATTTTTAGTTCTACATAAAGGGTTTCGGGGTCGCTGAATTCGAATCTGCCCTTAGATTTTTGTCCAGGGACTTTTTTTGCTCTAAAAGTTGGGCAAAAACACATTTTTATGCGTTTTCATGTGATTTTTTGTTTTAATTTTTAATTTTAAGTCCGGATTTTTTTAACAAAACTGTTTTATAACAGCCATACAACCGCTGTATCGGAATCAGTTTTGATATTTTGCAACTGACCACTTGCCCACCCAAAAAATGGGTAAAAAGTTGATTTTTTTGCTTTTTGCACACGTTTTCGTTTCACAGTGAAAAAATCAAGTTAGAAACAACTTGTACTTTCAATTTTTA